>JAMXBB010000012.1:47135420-47410058 GCA_024138015.1 Lumnitzera littorea | reverse complement strand
AAGTATATTAAATATTACGAATTTTTCAAAAATAAAAATATCACATGAAAGCATGTCTAAAATAACCTAAGTATAATTTTTTTCATAATTTTCTGGGCGGATTTACTATTTTTTAGAAATTATTGAAAAACAGGGCAGAAATTTGACCTTGGTGTTCTTGGGTGCTCCGGTGGCCGGCGGCGGCTGGGCGGTTGTCGGACGGCTGGCGCGGTGGGTGGACCGTATGGGGTTGGCTGGGTTTCACAGCAGATCTACTCTAGGTTAGGTTTCCACACTTTCACTAATTTTTCTGTTTTTTTCTAAATTTGTTTTTTTTTTCTACGATTTTTTTCTAATTTTTCTTTCCGATTTTCTCTGATTCCAAATTGCTAAAACTATCTTGTCTGATGATCTTGGCTTTTTATAGTGCTTCAAAGTCGGTTTAGGAATTTTTCTTTAATTAATTCATATTTTCTTTTCCAATTTCTTTTTTTTTTTTTTATGCATGAGGTGTCCAAATATTATACATTCACCTTTTGAATCAGCATTGCAATTTCATCCTCCTGCCACGCCTCCTTCCAATATTATTTAATTAATTTTTCTTTTTCTTTTATTAAATAATTACTTAAATATCGATATTATATGTTAGAATTAATTATTTTAATTAATATACAAGGTTATACCTTATGTAATAACATGTGAAATATATAACTTTACTCATATAATTAAGTTTCTAGCATATCTTTTATTTTTAGAATACATTCTAAGGTTAATTTCATGAATTCAATACAATATATATATAATTACTCAATTTAAAGTTAATTTACGAGTATAATTATTATTTGTACCGGGTATACTAAAAAATTACGTATATTTTTTTTATAGTAAATTATACTACATTATCTCATTTTATAGCTCAATTAACTTATCTCTAAGTTCTCGTTGTAATCTAAGTTCAATTTTAGGAGTTCTAAACATTTTAGGGCTTTAGTAAATACTCCAATTTCTAAGGGAAAAATTGGGATTTCGGATCGTTATTACTAAAATCTAACTTCACTGTAATATCTCGACTAACTTTTTCATTCTAGTTGCAAAGTTTGGGCTCAATTGGATAAGTTACCCTAAAAGCCCTAAATCTGAGCTCGGTTATCCTAAACTCAATTTTGGAAGCTTACATGATACATGTCAACAAGCAAAATTAGGTATGTTTTCCTCTGCTATTCTAATGGGCAAAAGGATATAGAGATTACAATCTTACAACAAAACAAGTGATGGTTAGTAGAGTTATCGTGTTCTTTGAAGATATCTTTTCTTTCCAAGGCACTTCTTATTTTTAATATTCTCATAATTCTTCTTCATTTTTTATAACCATCCTACTATTTTGTTTAGAACGCTTGTTGCTCCTTTTGAGTCTCTTATTTCTACATAGTACACACCATATCATTCTTCATCCTAAAATTCTTATGTAACTTCTGTTCCTATTTAATTTAATTTTATTAAACCTTCTGGTCTTCTTGATGTACATCTTATTCCAAGATTATCTAAGACTAGGAAATCTCTAAGTTAGCTTTAGGACTTTGTATATAATGTTTGTTCTAATATGGTTGCTAATGTTTCACTCACCTTATATCATGCTTCACATTTTGTTAAACATTATCATTATCATTATCATGCTTTAAACACTGTCAAAGATCCTTTAATTGGCATACACTCTTTTATTTCTCATCCAAAACTTACATATGTGTCTTCTATTTTACAAAAAAAAAAAAAAAAAAAATGTCAAGAGTAGGTTGATATTATGCAAAAAGAGCTTAATTCTCTTAAAGATGATGAAACATGAGGACTTACTACCTTACCTAAAGGAAAAAAAAATGCTACAAGCTATAAGTGGGTGTATAAAGTAAAATATTAGGCTAATGATTGTATGGAAGGGTATAAAGTATGGTTAGTAACTAAGGAGTACACATAAATGAAAAGTAAGGATTTTCATGATATTTTTTCCCTTATTGCAAAGTTAAACACTGTTAGAATATTCATAGCTATTGCAATTGCTTATTCTTAGCTATTACATCAAATATATAACAATAATGCTTTCTTGCATACGTATCATGATGAGGAAATTTATATGATTCCTCTCAAAGGTTATGTTCAAGCACAAGCACATCAAGTTTGTCGATTGAAAAAGTCCTTATATAAACTTGAACAAGCATCTAAACAATGGAACCTAGAGATCTCTAAGTGCTAGACTTCTATTGGATGTGTTCAGTTTGTTCATGATCATTCATTATTCACTAAATAATCACATAATGGTTTTGTTGTTACTTTATTATATGCTGATTACATAATCATTACATGTTCAAATAAATATCTCATTTATTCTTTAAAGAAGCATTTGGATGCAACTTTTACCATTAAGGACTTTAGGTTAGCTAGATATTTTTTTGGTCTAAAAGTTTGTTGAATTGCTAAAGGGTCTTTGCTTAACCAAAAGAAATTCATTTTGGAAATACTAGACAAGATTGGTTTGTCAGTTGCTAAGCCTACAAATGTTTTATTGCTTAGTGGTTTAAAGGTTGATAATTAGACAGGTGTTTTTCTTGCTAATCCTACTTCTTTTTGCAGGTTGATTAGCAAACTATCCTATATTAATTGAACTATTCTTAATATTAGTTTTGTTGCTCACTATCTATGCCAATTCTTATCTTAGCCGAAAGGCATTCACATGATAGCAATGCTTCATGTACTGCATTATTTGAAAGGAGCTTTCTCTTTGGGTTTGTTTTTACTTAGCTTTTAATAATCTTACATTGCTTAGATTTTTTTATATCGATTGGGTAACTGATGTTTTGGATAGAAAATCCATTAGTGGCTATTACATCATGTTAGGGTCAACTTTTTTTTTTTTTTTTTTTAAACCAAGAAACAAAATATGGTTTCTACATAGTTGACTTAGGTTGAGTATAGAAGCCTTGATGTGATTACAAAAAAGTTATTTGGATGTCTTACATCTTGAGAGATTTATGTGTTCCGATGGAGCTTCCTATTCAACTTTTGTATGACAACAAGTCTACTCTTCCTATTGTTGCTAATCCTTGTCATCATGCTTATACTAAACAAATAAATATAGATGTACATTTTACTTGAAATCATATTTCTTTTGGTCTTCTTTTGCCTGATTATGTTCCTTCTCGTCTTTAACTTGCAGATATGTGCACTAAATCCATAATAAGTGTTGATATGATTCTAATTGAATAAGTAGTGTATGTATACATTTTGAAGCTAATTTTGGTGCTTTTGATCCTCTTACAATCAATTATATAGTGGTCATATCCTTAGGTGAAGCACATGTCTACTATTTTTCTTTTTAAATTATATAAATAAAAATTAAATGAAAAATATTACATAAATATAGACTTTAAATCGTGTTTGAAAAATACAATATTGAAAATAATAAAAATATCGTATTTATAAAATACGATTTAATGTTTGGATTATAGTAGCTATTTTGTATTTGAGAGATGCGATATACATTAATATCACATTTCTTAAATACAACATAGGTACAAATACCTATGTCACATTTAAAAGATGCGAGATAAGTTTAGTAAATTGATGATATTTATTATATAAATAGTAAATACGTAATATTTATTATATGTAATAGTAAACAAGTAAAATTTTCTATTGTCCTTGGATTCTAAAAATGATTGAATGTAACATTATACTAAACACTTTTAGTAGAAACAAAACGTTTAACATTGCCATTAATATGCTACTTTAGCTATGTTTTAGCTTTGCACATAGGTAAGAGGTCGCTTACCTTTTTATTCTCTCTCTTTTTTTTTTCCCTATATTGAGCTCTCAATAAGCAGTTTGATGTGTTTTATGAGGGTCATAGGCATGTCATTGTTAGCATTCAAATGGGGGAATTCTCATATGATATGTCATAAATGCATTGTCTAGTTACAATGTTTTAGAAATTGTTTTATATAGGATTTCTAGAATTGTAATGGTAGATGGCCTTAGTGAAGTGCATTATATCTCAAGCTTGACCCATGTGTTGAGAAGCGAGATGAACCAACTCATAGTAAACCTTACTTCCTCTATTCTACAGTTGGAAATCAGGATAAAACTTGCAAGATCTTGTTTAGTCATTTAAACAACTTCATAGCCTTATCTACACAATAGGTAAAATCGGATACTCGTACGAACGATAGGTAAGGGCTAATCTAATATGACCATGAGACTTAGTAACCTTACAATGGATCTAACTCCCATCTGACTAGACATAAGTGGTGTCCAAACTTCATGACTTAAAATTGAACTTCTTATTCCATTTTTATTTAATATTATATGACTATTTGCACTTGTTCAACTTTAGTACACTATAAAGGTTTTTGTTTTTTCATTTGTAACCATAAGACATGATTTCTAATATATGATCAAAAGATTTCTCTCTTAATTTTCTTCCTTGTTAATCTTGCCTTAGGATTATAGGGAACAACATTTTTATAATTCTCTTATGAGATTGTGGCAAATATCTTAGATAATTTCTAGAGAATTGTAAGCCATATAGATCTACAGATCTAATCACCCCAGTTTAATTTCTTCAATTAGTAAGTCACATCCAGTCAATCAAATAGTCAATATGCTTTATTTTTATTGTTTATAACCCTAAAGCTACATAAAAAATCAACTTTTATCCATTTCCCTTATATAAATTTCATTAATCATAGTAACATTTGATCATGCTTAGAATTTGACCCCAAGGATTTTAGGTGCATCATTTACTATTATAACACAACACTTCGAGCGCTAAACAATTTATCTCTCCGATCTTATCTTTGTATCTTCGTTAGGTACTTTGCTTATCTTAAAGAATATTGCTACCTTGAGTTGGTCTTAAGATGTTTTTATATTAGTAGACATATTATCTATCGTGAATTTGTCCATTTGTACACTATACTAATTTCTCCTTCTAATAACACTGCCATTGCAACTTAGCTAACTCCCCCCATACCTTCATCTTCACCTACCTTCCTCCCATACTAACACTAAGACCCATGATTCCTCTTTTACCTTAACATCAACAAACCTACACTCTATTACTTCTTTAACTCTTAGCTCCTTTGCTTCTCCTATTTCCACTAAAGTTACCATGCAATTATTTGCCTACCCCTTTTAGTCTTAACCTAAACCACTTATATCTAGTATCTACTACTATGAAAACATTCTATAAGTCCCCGATTGCTACACCTCCTCTCTTTCTTACATTTCTTCATGCTACCTCCCCTTCTTTTATATCTAACTCTTTATGTCCTTATTATAGTCCCTTAAAACTCACTCAACGATATTCATTCACTTTAAATCAGGTATCATAAAACCTAGATTATCCTCAATCTTTAGATTTACACCTCTCCCTTTAGGTACTGTAGTACACTAAGCCAAGAGGGAAGAGTTTAAGTCTATCTTGAAAAATGGACTTTGTATAATTATTCCTCTATAGGCCTATCAAAATGAGAAAGGATTTAAGAGGTATTATATGTCATGTGTAGTACACACCTGGTGTATAAATACCAATAAAGTATTGTTATGTATGACGTGTGCAAATTACAGACGGTAATTGATTTGAAAACTATTCATGCAATTATTATTCGTATTAACATCTTATTGCTATTTACATGTTACATACGCATAATACGTAACATGTAATACCTACTAAATCTTTTTTCTATCAAAACATTGTTGGTAATACTTAGAAATTTCAAACAAAGTGTTACATAGAGGAAGAACTCTATTACTATAAAGCATGACTTGTTCCTTAAGGTTTCTCTTAGAGGAAAGGCATTAACAACATTAAATACTTTTAGTTCCATTGTCAAATCCACCACCATTTGTTTATTTTTCTCTCATATTGCCTCTATCTATTAGGTTATTTACCAACTTATGCCAATAATACTTTTCTTTATGGTTATCTCTTTCAAAAAATTTTTCAAAGAACATTTTCCTAAGCTTATCCATTATAACTATCTCGATTATGTCTATTAATTACAAGTCCCTTTATAGTCTTAAATAGGTTCTCAACCTAGTTCCATTGCTTTAGTGATTTTCTTTGCCATATAAGCTTTATGAAAAGTGAAATTGACACATTTAATTTTTTCTAGTCTTGCAACTATGCTGCATAACTTTACTATCTATTGTAAGATTATAGGTACATCATAGTAACTCTTCATTACTTAACTAGCTAAATAGCAATTTTACAATTAACTAATTGAGATAATACATGCATATGCCAATTACAAATCTGATGCAAGTAGAAAAAACAAGTTCTTTAATATCTTTATGGCACTCCTTTCGTAGGCCTCCCTATTGTATGCTCATCCAATATTTCCTTAACCACATTGTTGACGCAAACCAAACTAATTGTCCAAATGTTCGTTGTTCTACCATAGACTATGCTATCTTTCTTGGGTGCAATCTCATCTCTTAGTGCCCTAAGAAAAAACCTACTATATCATAGAGTTCCACCATAGTAGAATGTTAAGCATTAACATATGTTATAGTAGGGTATTTGAATATCTTAGTACTTGATCATTTTATGTTATGACAATCATGGAGCTCTATACCTATCTAGTAATTCTGTTCTACATGGTTGCACCATGTGTGTGAATGTTGATCATCGGTTTATGTGTGAAAGGGTTGCCAATGGTTTGGTTCTCATTCACTAAATTCCCAACTAGCACATGGGTACCCTTAACAAGAATTTGTCTAATGCTACAATTTTTTATCATTGTTTTAATCTCACATTAAAACTTGTACCTTCAGATTGAGGAGGCCTATTCTTTTATATTATTGTATTTGTGCTATTTATGTACTTAAAGGTAAAATGATCTTTCTTCATGTTACATTAATGTTACAAACCCTAATTTTCCTATGCAAATATAACTTGTACGCTATTTTGTAATTAAGCTAACAACATAACTAATTATGCAATTGCTCATTAGCACAACTGCCATATGTCATCTTTATGGGTAGATCCAAACATAAATTTAAAATGTGCATTTGTTTGATAATTGCACGTTCTTTGGACTTTCTTCTACATTTATTGAATAATATCATAGTACTCTTAACAGGTTGTGATTACTTGCACTTTTAAACATCAAGTGACGATAGAAGGCAAAGCCTCAAAAGTGGAAGCCGATGACTGGTGGTGATTGTGATGATTTCCACTTGCCAGAGGAGAAAATTATTTTTCTCGTGGTTTGCTGGTACCATCTGTATCGGTAAACTCCATTGCCAAAGGCTAGCTACTACTATTGTGCTCCACCCCTATTTCCAAATAAAAGCAATAACATTTGCAACCTCTTGAAATTTTGGATAAGAACAACATTTTGAAATTCTTACAATATTATTTTACAATTATAAAACTTTAATTGTAATGGATACCGAAAAAGTCGGAAAAATACTTCTTGCAAAACAAATATGTAGTCAATGCCTTTTGAAGGGGCTTGTAATGAACCAAAAAAGGTTGGATGCATTTATTTCGATCAAATTTAAGGGCATAACAGCTGCTTTGGCACTTTATTTGACAACAGCAAAAATAATTTGTGCATTTCCCTTTAGTTTTACATTAAACTTCCTGCAAGATGGCATCAAACTTTAGGCATATTTACACGCATACAGACACATGCATGGCAATAAAAAATTAGGTAAGTTCAAGGGTTCTGCTATAAATGTCACTGTAGAAATATAAGTCTACAACAAGCTGTACAATAATATAACCTCCAATTTATAGCCTGCAGATGCATTAACACTCATGTAGCAGTCCATCCTCTATAAAGATTCATTCGAAATAGCACGACTAATGATTCATATTTACAATATTCGAAGCTAGGACAGTATAAAAACTACAAGCATTACATAGGTAACCTTACAAGAAATGGCAGGAAACTTTGTTTTCCTGCTGAACCTGGAACGGTAGAAGTGGAGATGGAAACGAACGATTTCCTTCAAATTTCGATCTAAGCCGGTTCACGAGGACGAGCAGCCCATAGAGAGCTTAATGCACGAAGGCGGTGGCAGTACTCTCCCAGGGCAAGCAGGGCTCTAGCTGCCTGCCGTGTTGTCAAAATGCAAGACATCCGTTGGATGGTCTGCTGTCGGAGGTGATCGGCCTATATAAGCGACAGAAACGGGGTATCAGATCATAGTTATGGTAACACGATGTAAGGGACCATCTGGCAAGTTATTTTAAGCGATAATTGCAAAGATTCAATAGGATTTATATGGTGGTGGATATAAAAGAATAAAAAACATTACACGTGTCAATTACTACCTGGAAAACTGTAATATGTCATCACAAGAACCGCTACATGTTAATTTTCATTTCGTATTTGCCTACCGCTTATACAAACGAGTGAAACCTCACTCACATAGAAGTAACGACTGGGGTAATAACGAACTGCCTATTTCAGGAGAAAGTTTTTAATAACGTAACATAACTTTTTGTAAGTTCGATGTAATTCTTTAAAAGTACTTTCAGTTTTTCAATTCTTGCAACTAAAGAGATTAAAGAGAGATCGAGAATCCCACTAATCCAACGTTTAATATGGTACCTGGCTCACAAAGTTCTCTACAGCTTCCAATTTCTCCATGGCAGCAGCCATCTGAGATCGGTAATTCCCCCCGCCTAATTGATCTGCTGCTATTTCCTGGGACAGAGTCTGTTGGAGTTTATCGATTCCCTGTGTAAGAGCATCTTCCGCTTGCTGGCATGACTGGTGGAGGTTACATACGTCTATCAGCTGTTGATCGGTCAACGGATCAATGCGCGGCCGAAGAACCTGTGAGGGGTATGAAGATTCATACAATGCGTGAAAGGAAACCAAGACACTTTCCTAAATATTCGACTTTAGGAGAGTAAAACAGAGAATTATTGTATAATATATGGAGGAGCAACAAGTACATGCGTTCACCAAAGAGTTATGTTGTACTAAAACCAGCAAACAGCAGCAGAATCCTAGGCATTTAAGGTTCAGGGTTCAGGTTTTATGCTCGCATTTTCGGTTTTAAATGATAGCTCAGGTTGTTTGTTGGGCTAGATTAAACAGGCAAGCAACTTGAGCTCTATCTTTTCAGTTGAACAGCCACAGAGAGAAGTGTATTGTTTGACTTCAACGAACTATTGTCTGGATGGCACTTTGTTAGTGAAAGCATTTCATTTTTGCCAAGTTAAACCAGAATAGAATTCTCTTTGATTTTGTTTGATCTATGAAACAACTTCAAACTTCTAAGAATTTGCTTATACTATGTCCCGCTAGTGAAAAGGTTTCGGCTTATGCTATCCTTCCCCCATTAATGGGGTGCATGATCGCCATCAAAGAATTTATTAGCTAGAGGAAGTATCAACATCACCATCATCACTTAGAGATCGAACGAGGTTAAAATGTTTTTGTGCTTTAGTTCATCACCATTTTTCAATTCTTGAAACTTTCCGGTTTTCTAGTTTTGGACCTTTTTTGTAGCGATTTATTTCTCACTAATCGGGGCAGCAGCATATCATTTTTTTCTCTCAAATCAAATGTCTAGAAGCAAAGGGATTGTGAGTGAATAAAAACAGCAGTGGACTCTTTTAACAAGATGATGTGAATGAAAAACAACTTACATTGAGGATCTCTGAAGGGCGGAAACCACCGATCCAGAGGAAAAATCGCTCTGCAGATGTTCTCCATATGCCAGACATCAAGTAAAATACATCTTCCTTTGCAGCATCCGCTTTCATACGGAAAAGATCGTAGTAGTGCTTCAAAACACTCTCCACAAGTATCCGGAGCTCCATATCGCCTACCTGAGCTTGCAGAGCATTTCCAAGTTGACAAGTTTTCTTCTGTTGCTGTTCCACCCAGTGCATATATTCCATCTCGAAAGCAGCAACGCCTGGTGAGAAGATATTTTGTTAAGAAAAATTCCTACTTGGGGGATAATTGATGCAAGTAGGATGCTCAAGTGCACCAGGTAGAGGCATTCTACTGTAATAATTTTTTGAACAAGAGTAAGTTACTTCACAGTTAAGAATTGCTGAACTGGACGGCATATATACACAGCAAGAAGTAGCAATGAAACAAAAACTCAGTCAATAATAGAACAGATTATCCTTCCTTGGACTTCTTAAAGTTGGGGTAACAGCATAATTGACTTCTTGTTTGCGGAAATATCGTTGAATTGCCAAAAGTCGCATTCGGGCAAGTTTTTAGCCAAAAATAAAAGCTGTTTATGAAAGCTTAAGGGAGGTAATCACATTTTTGTTTGGGAGCTTTAGTGTGCCAAAATTGCCTGCCGGGAAGTTGGTAAAATTAAGACTTTAAGACAGGTAAAATGACCATGTTGCAATAACCTCTTCAAAAACCCTTCTATATGTGCAGAGAAAGTAGTTAAAATGACGAGAATATCTATTAGAATAACAAACAATTCACTGGAACATCTTAACCACATTGTTTCCATGGAGTACACGGTCCATAGAAATGACGATAAAATCAATTAGTCCTCTGCTGATTAATAGTCAATTTTTATGTGGACTAAGAATCAATTTATATTCAATATTTATTTAAGCAGGCCAATTCTTATCAACAGATTCAATAATGTGTGTTCCTTATTTAGCCAAGACTTTGATTTACAAGCACTGAAGATATTGGAAGACCCTTGTAGAAAAAATCTTGTTCAGGCTTATGCATCAAAAAGAACTCCTATGCACTGGCGATAGTAATATGAAGTGAAGGATACAGCTTAAAGGAAAGAACGAGCATACAGCAGCACTGCATTAAACTCAAGCCTTATTGCTGCATTTTTCAGAATTGATCCACGTGTAGCGTTGAACCAAAATTCATGCATCTTATGTGTTGTAATGAAGATATTGAACGACTTCAAGAAGCATATTGATTGAAAGAATAGACTTTGCTGAATGCATTAACAAAAGAAACCGAGAAGCTTTGAGCAGGTTCATCTAGAATTGAGATGGATATAACGGTTGCAAATTCAAGAGAGATCTATACCTGAGTTCATTGTTCTAGAGATCGCAAAGTGACTGGTGTCTAGTCCGTTGCTCAACAACACACCCTACAATGAGGAAGAACTCATACAAGAGGAAAATAAATCCTAACAGAAGGATGGTTCAGTTTGATAGGAAAATATTGTCACCAACTTGCTGCTTAGCTCTCTGGAGTTCCAGCTCCAACTGTGCCAACCTCAATCGGCTTGACTCTAGCTGTTGTACATAGGCCTACAAGATCATAATTGAACACATGCTCAAGAGCCTGTTGGATATTGCAAACACTTCAATACAGCAAGAGTTTCTTTTCTTTCTACCTTTTTTCTGAGACGACTTTTGCGGGCAGCTTCACGATTCTGTGCTAGACGTCTTTGAATCTGTCCATAGATGTGCTTATTTAGAGTACTGAAGCATTATACATAAACACCAATGTCCACTTTGGCATCATACACAGGCTTTTAATTAACTTGAAAGGACACTTCATAAAGAAGTTATACTATACTTTTAACCATAGGAGATAAAATAGTTATAGATTCAAGAATTATGACTTCACAATGTATAACTTCCGCCTTGCACCAGCACAAACCAATGCCTGGTGGTTCACTGTGATGGAGAAATATGCTCATGCCAGTTGTAAGGAAAATTGAAATCATTATAATTAATAAAGGAGGAAAAACATGTACTATATATGGCTAGAAATCCATTGAAGGTATAAGAACTGTTGTAAAGTCTTGCCAGGTCACAGCATGATTAAGTTGATGTCATCAACAACATGAAAGCAATTCAGGCAAAAAAAAAAAAACAGAAGAAGAAGAAGAAGAAGAGAACAAATGACCTAGATAAAATTGTTATGTAAGTAATTAAAATTAGGAGTAATTCGGCCGGTACGGAATAAGCTAATATTGCTGTGTATGAGAAGAATCATAGCATGGAAACTTTGATAAATTTTTATAAAAATTGATCTGCACACTCCTCAATTGAGTAGTGGCTATTACCAACCCCATCATATTTTTTTAGGGAATATTCCTCAGATGAGCACATCTAATGATGTTTAAGAAATTGGTTGGCTAATCATGCGCCTGCCAGGAATTTGTTAACAATTTCTATATCACGATTAAGTGCTCATACAATAAAAAAAAATACACTGGCAAAATCCTACCATTTTTTAATAAATCATCTCCAGAATGATGTCATTTTTCTGTTAATCCTATACAAGATCTGTTTTCTTCCTGGCTAGAATGAAATCCTAAATTTAACCACCGAACCAACCTATGTTGTTAAATCAAATCCAGTGTAGCTATTTTCGAAAAACAATGCTACTCGAGAGGGAAAGGGAGAGGATAAAACTCAATCACCTTATCTGGCTTGCTTGCTTCTTGATCACTTCGGGAATTTTCCACCGACTCATGAGGAACATAGTCAAACTGGAAGAATAATAGAAAAAATTTAGCAATGGATAACAAGAAACAAATGCAATCAACAAATAAAGATCAGAGCTGATGCAAGCTTCACCTTCTTGTCTAACACAGAATCTGCAGGTACTATTGCTGGTGGATCAGGATCAGGATCAGGATCAAGATCAGGGCTCTTGTCAGCCTTGAACGTGTCTCCCCACATATTAAGCTGATCAAGCGCATCATATATGCCCATCCTTCTAGGGGCAATAAGTTGAGCCAGAGGAGAATTCATAGCTTCTGAGACATGGGGATTTTGATTTCAGAAGAAAGAGATCAAACAGATTGCTATTTTCTAGAATCCAAAAACATTTTTGGGCATATGAAGAAACCCACCATGTTGTCAAAACATTAATCATGTATTATGGTTTGAGGATTTTAACCACAGTTTCAGTAGGATGTTCAGCACAGGAAAAAGATTGTCTTATTCGTTAGATTTAACAGAAAGCTTAAAGAAGTTAAAAGAACCTCCAGGCTACAAGCAGGAAAATATCTATTGATTTAACATGCAAGGTTTTCATATTATCCTAGAACTACATAAATGGTTACCTCTAGAAAAAGGAAAAAAATTGAGATGTTAACCGAAAGTTTATCTTTTGTTCAATGGATTAAGATCAAGGACAGAAGATGGTATTATGGATTGAAATTAGCTAATCCCGAGATACCTTAGTCTAAAGACAAAAGATACATCTAGATAGAGGATAGCAAGGTCTTACTCTGTGTGTCAATGCACGATTACAAGAACTGGAACCAAAGTCAACATGTTTCTCTAAAAAGGAGCAGATTAGTTTCCTGCGCAAGACTGCCATAGCAAGTTAATCAATTAACAAATAAAGTCAGCGTCATATTCCATCTCTGTTAAGTGTGAAAGTTCTGTTCAGCTCTATGGAAAAAAAAAAAAAAAAAAACATGTTGATGATGTTTCTTGCTTGACTAAATAAATAATACTTGACTTATACTAGGACCCAGTTGCGTATTTCTCTTTTTAATGATCAACAGCTCACAAAAACATAATAGAAAATCCCCACTTTACCTAACTTTCTCAGCATCCAAACAGCTAAACGGAACTGAATACATACTATCTCGATGATGAGAAGAAACTAACCTTTGTTATTCAATTTGGTCTTGTATTCAACATGAACATGTTCAGACGCTTTAGTTTCTTTAAGGGAGGGTGACTATTATTGATCACTTGAAAGCAAACAGGAATCAAAATGAAAGGAAGGAGAAGGAATTATATTTTGGTTGGAGGAACTGCTACTGCCGTCTACTATTTATGTCTTTTATGTTCTCACTTTAATTGTGGGGGGATTCAGGTTCAGCTTAAGCAACAACATAAGATTACATTGCACAAAGCAAAGCAATGTAACCCCACAAGCTTTGAGATAAAAAATAATAATAATTAAAAAAAAAAAAAACAAAAACCAAAGTCATAAAATTTATATGTCCCCTAACATGCACACCACCATAGCCTTTATTAATGAGATTGACAAGGAATCCTTTGATCTACTTTTATTTGACCCAAAATGTTTTTCCTAAAAAAAAAAATGAAAAAAAACTCAGTTTTTTCTTTTTTTTTTTTTTCCAATTTCATCTTGAAAACACATAAATGAATATAATTGATTTATGTCATTGTCAGCTACCTTTTAGTTTTGCTATGACTAACGAGTGACCAAAGCTATGACATCCAACTACAGTTAAGATCATATTGCATCAGATATCTAAAAGTACATGGTATTATGTTAAACTTTTCTTTTAAAAAAAAAATAAAAATAATTTCAAATCTGAAAAGATTCTTATAAATTGATACAAATTGATGCACCCTGGTTTAATTTTTTCCCCTAATAGATAATGACACACTAAATAAAAAGAGATTAAGTATAGGGAAGTACTAGGTAAATACATATCCACAATAAGTGCATCCATTATAAAAGATATCAAGTATAATGTCCGTTGAAAATAAAATCACAAGAAGAGTTAGAAATCTTTCTTATTTGCACATCTTGATTGTTAAGAAAATAAAAACTTTTAAAGTAAAGAAAATTTATTAGTTTATTGATTAATTTTTAACTGTTTGTAGGATAAGAGATATATTTTAAATTTTAATTTATTACTGGAAAATTAATTTTTGAGAGATATTAAATGAAAGCTAGTACCTTGAGTTTTAATAGTATATAGACATCTATAAATGTAAATATTTTTCCCTTTCTTATATTTCACTACAATGTAAATACTATTCTGGCCACACCGGAAAAAAAAAAAAAAAAAAAAAAATCTCTAACCCGAAAACCCTTGATTAGAAGTGAACTCCAAAGCCGGTTTTACGTAAAGATAAGAAAAGAAAAAAATAAATACATGAAAATAAAGATGTCCTAATACGATGAAACATATGAGTCAAAATCCGGAGGATAGCATTATGATTCCACATTAATAATTATGTGCAATTATCCTTGAGATTAGGACTGATGAAATGTGGTAGAAACTCTAGATGCCATAAAATACGATTTTAATTGTTTTCTTTTCCTTTAATAAAAAAAAACTGTAACACTCTAGAATTCAGTGATTACAGTTAACCACATATCCATATTCTAATTGATACATTAGAAGTAAATAAATACTAAAATTTCTAAAATATTTATTGAAATCTTTGAATAATTTCAATAAATTTTAATTTTTCAAATAAATCCAAATAACTTACAAATAAAATTATGAAATTACGAAATAAATTATCATGGTCCCAACTAAAGTTATTTTCATAGTAGAAACTCTAGTCATCACTCCTTATCCTAGTAAAGTTGACGATCAAATCCAAGCTCATTTAACATTATCGGCACCTTTAGTTCATGAAATAGAATAAGAAGGGAATGGAATAGGAATTCTGTAACGAATGGAATAAGGGTGTAATACATATTATTTTATTTAGTTGGATTTATAAGTAATTTAGGAATAGATATATAATATTACTTTAATGAGTAAATTATCCTTGATCCATTTTTTTTCTCAACTAATCCTAAAGTAATAGGTGGTGGGGGTGGTTGGCGGCAGCGGTAGTAGTGGTGGTAGCGACAGCGGTAATAGTGGAGGTGACTACGGTGGTCAATAGTGGTGGGGAGGGTGGCGGTGGCGATGGTTAGTAATAGTGGCGATAGCGACAGCGGTAGCGATGACGGTGGTGGTGGTGAGGAATTGTGATTCCTTAGTTAAATTGAGGAATCTTAATCAAGTAATAGAGATTTTTGTGAAATTGTGATTCCGTAACAAAAAATCAAGTAAACGTAGTAATGGTAGAATAAAGAAGGAATGAAATGCCAATTCTATACACTGAACGTACCCTATAACTTCCACCTAAAGTACCTTTACTTGAAAATTAAAATTGGATGAGCTAAAGCCTAATACGGAACACAAAACACACATGTGCATGATACATACAATGACAAATTAAATGCATTTATAGTAATAACTAATATAGCAAACACCATAATCTTTGATTATTAGTCGAAAACTAGTACAATGTTAGCATATTAAGACTCAAGGTAATTCATAACCCTCAAACAAACAAATAAACAATATATATATATATATGCACATACATACATACAAGTATTAGCGTAGGTTTACTCATCACTTTAGTAACACTTCCTAAAATGTAATTGGGTCACCTTAATATGAAACCTCCATATGTAGAGTAGCATGCGATCACCAAGTGCCTTACTAATAAAATCTAACTAGGTTGTCTCAATACAAAACCCTCATAAGTGTAGTCTTTGATAAGTGTGAAAAATCCTATATTTATTGAATCTAATTTTCTCTAAATTGTATGTCATTTAAGGTAAAAATGAATTTGAATGCTCTAAGCTAGTATAAAACTCACATAAAATTGATTTACACAAATAAAAATTATGATTTGATCAATTTAGCATGAAAAATTCAGTATTTTGGATCTTAAACTCAGTATTTCTTTTTTATTATACATCTTACAGGTCCTAGGGCTATCGCTTGAGAAGTTAAAGGGAAACAAAAGATGAAGACTTGAAGTAAGAACTACTATCATGATGGTAATGTGAGCTACTGTCAAGCTGGCGTTTTGAAATATCACAAAGAATTAAGTATATCGTCAGGATGTTATTATTGTCAAGCCCGTAGTACTGTCAAGACGGCACCCTCCCAATATAAAAAGCTACTAAAATATACCTCATTGAATGGACCATTTTCCATTTCTTTCTTCTTTCCTTCAACTTTTCCTTGTTCTCTCTACTAGGGTTTCAAACTTTAGGTTCTTTTAGCTTTATTTTTACAATGTAATAAGGGAATCTAACCCAAAGATGCTCAGGAAACATCATTTAAGCATGAATTCGAACAGGAACTCCTATTTTTAGGTTGTTTCTTTCCACTTTTGTGCCTGCATTTGCTTATATGTTGTTCTTTAACTTAATATATCCTTTGAACTTAATGAGATTGTGAATCAATGTAGTGGTTAGATTGTTCAATGGTGGTTTTGTTGTTTCCATTCATGTTTGTATATTGTGGGTTGTCGATTTTGTTTATGGAACTTATGTTTTGCTTTAGGAACATTGAGTAGATTAGGATAATGTCACTTGTTCATTTATTCTAATTGATTCCATAAATGGCTAATATAGATTAGGGATTGACAACTTCTAATTCAATTGGGGCTTAGTTTAATAGTCGGTTAATAGCTACTCATAATACAGATTGTTGGAATGACATAGTCGCTATACCATTGGACATTTCAACCATTGGTTCATAATTTTATCTTTTCACGAAGTTAGAATTCCTAAGTAGCTTGTTTAGGATAGTTAGTAGTTATAGTTTAATACAAATGTAAAGTATATCAATTTAGGGTAGTTGTTAGTTTTAGTTAAATAAAATTTGAGTTTTACTAAGTTTGCCTATCTATGAATGGGACTAAAACAGTTAAGAGCTAGCACATAATTCCCTTGGAGCTCACCCTATACTACTAATTGATGGTTCTGCTTGCCGAAGTTTTCGTGGTTTTCACAAGTTTTTATCAAAATTTGCAAGCGTGATTGATTAGTTGTATATTGACTTCATTATTTAAAAAGGAAGCTAATTTTTCCAAATTAATGCATGACTTATGGAAGTAGTAAACGTGAGAGTAGTTGCATACAATCACTAGATGCCTCACCAGCCCTCTTGGACCTTATTAAGAGGAGATCGAAGCAAAACAAGCACAAACAACACACAATTAATAAGTTCGAATTTAATTTAATTCCGATTAAACAACTATTCTCAACAAACACAACAATTATACATATGTCTCATACTTAGATCATTAGTCTTGCTAACAACTGAATCAACCATACTCTTAAAATCTATTCACATAAAAAAAAAACTTAAAATCAAAATCCTTATTCAAACCACTACCACTAATAACTTCTTCTACCTCATGCTCCTACTAGCCCCTCTCGTACCATTCCTAATTCAACTCATATTATTGACTTATATTGTTTAGTAAATGTCAACACATACGTACAAACACAAATAAAGTACTTATAAGATATTTTAGTTAATAAAGCCTTTTTGAGATATATACATATGCTTATTTATGTTTATATATGTACATATATGTTGGGAAAGGTTTAGTTGATATAGATATATATTTATGTACATATATAGAAATGCTTCAATTTAAGTCCGTGTATGTATGTGTGTGTGTGTATATGTATACAAACATCTATATCTGTACCTTTTAACTAAGCGATTTACAAAATAATTTACTATTTATATATGTATATGTATATATATGTATATACAAACATCTATATGTATACCTTTTAACTAAGCAATTTGCAAAATAATTTACTATATATATATACATATATATATTTAATGAGTGGTTTTTAATTTTCTTTTGAGATGATTTCCATAGTGGAAACTATATTTTATACTTTTGTTCACCTAGATGATTTCTTTGTGGAACCCCTTGTGTTGTAGTGATTCTTATTGAGGCTGACGTAAATCTTGTTCGAGTTGAGGGTAGTAAAAGGGTTATAACTTGGAGATTACAACATAAGTTTTTAAAATAGTCTTATGAAATAGATTCCTAAAATTAGATAAATTAGTCTCTTTTGAAAATTATGAATTTATTCAAAAGAACTATATACTCTTCTAGCTTTGCTCTGTTTAAGCAATCGGAAGAATCTATTTTAAATAATAGAGATGAGATATATATGGAAGATTTGGATAAAGCAATATATATATATATATATATAAGGTACTTGGTTAAAATATTCTTTTGAAAGCAACATACATATAAGTTATATTTTAGCCCTAGAAATAATATATATTTATGTATATATATTTCATACATAAAATATATTGTAGAAAAAGACTGTGATCAACACCCCAACACGAAGGTTGGTTTTGAAAATTGGCCTTAGGAATCACTAAAACCGATAAGTCAATTAGGTCTATAACCAGTAAGCCGACTATCTCCATGGGTCAAACCAGCTCCAAATGTCGTTAGGCTAGCTTAAGCAACTAGCCTTCCCCTTATATTGAATCAGCAAGCCGATTCTCATGTGCAACTCTACAATTTGCCCAAAATTCCCTACCTTCAAATGTACAACCTATAAATTCAATAATTAGATTCCAAAACCAAATCAACACCATTCCTTAAATCGTTTTTATATCCTTCTTTACCCTTTTACACATCAAACAATCGTATCCTCAGTAGAAACACCAATACTCATATCCCAAAAGCTTAAAACCACAAAATCGAAAGGGTTGATATCACATTTAATACCTAAACTTTATTGAAATGTGTAATTTATTAACCGAAGTTTGAAAAGATTAATTTATTACCTAATTGAAATTTTTGTGATCATTTATACTATCTAACCAAATTATGTTAGTTTTCATTTGTTGATGTGGTACATGTTAACATGCAGCACTTTTTTTTTTTTTTTCCATATTAGTTTACATTTGCTAATGTAGCACTTGACATGTGGCAACAACTATAATTGCCATGTGTTTACCACATGTCGCCACATAACATCTTGTTTTCTTATTAATTTACACACATGGCAATAAATCTAATTGCCATATGGCACAATTTTTTTAAGGGAAAAAAATATTTTTAGTTCCAACTAGACATAACAAAAATCCAAGCATAGCATACACTATACCAAGCTTATGAGCATTATACTTCACATAATAACTTAAGACAACCCATATATATACAAGGCTTTTTTCATGAAACATTTCATATGGGACTTGTGAAAGAAGGAAGGGGTTTTGAAGTGCAACTTATAGTTTTTTGTTAGAGAAAGAGTCAACTTTAATGCAATTTTTCTCATTTGATTCAACTTTCAATTTAGAATAAAATGCTCAATTCTTAATCTACTCTATGATAACTTTAGAATTAAATAAAGATTTTTAGAAAAAAGCTTTCAAAACGTACTTGAAATCCATGTCAAAGTGATCCCTTCAAAATCTTAAGCACATTTTAGAAATTTTTTTTTTTTTGTTAAATCTTTGTATGATTCAAAAGTAATTACGTACTAGATTAAGATTTGAGCATTTTCTTTTAAATTGAAAGCTGAATCAAGTGTGAAAAATTGAATTAAAGTTGACCCTTTCTCTAGCTAAAAACTGCAAGTTACACTTCAAAACCCCTTCCTTCTTTCACAAGTCCCATATGAAATGTTTTATGAAAAAAGCCTTGTATATATATGGGTTGTCTTAAATTATTATGTGTAGAATAGTGCTTATGAGCTTAGTATAGTATCTGCTATGCTTGAATCTTTGTTATGTTTGGTTAGATTAAAAAAAAAATTCCCTTAAAAAAATTGTGTTACGTAGCGACATGTAGCTGACAAGTGGTAGTTGCTACATATTAACTAGTGCCATGTCAGTAGATGTAAACTAACATGGAAAAGAAAGGTGTCACGTATCAGTTTGACCCATTATCATATGTCAACTCATACCACATCAACAAATGGAAACTAATAGAATTTGGTTAGTTAATATAAATGACTAAAAGAACTTCAATTAGGTATTAAATTTACCTTTTCAAACTCCAGGTAGTAAATTGCATATTTTAATAAAGTCTAGATACTAAATGCGACATTAACCTAAATTGAAGAGGGAAGATAAGGATTTATCAATACTTACATGTTTCTTTGATTAAGTATAACCAAAGCTTGAAAAATTCACTCCTAAAATGCTGTAAAGTAGAGTATTACTTAGGGTTTAACACCATCTTTAGGGGAAAAACGAATTTCTAGATGAGAGATTAGAAAGCTCACCAAAACTCCTTATTCCTTTCGTGTTTCCTTCTCTTTAGTGTAATTTCCAACACCTTTACATCAGAATTCCAAGTTTTGATAGTAAGATTCCATAGTGGTTTGAGGGATTTCTAGTTATGATTAAGCAAAAGAGAAGAAAAGGATTAGAGATAGGTTTTGTGGTTTTTTAATCTTTGTGCTAAGAGAAGGGGGAGGGTTTCCTAATCTTCCTATCAACTAAAATGCCCTCACATATATTAATCAATAACAAGCTATATTAAGCCATAAAATTCTTTAATATTTTCTAGTTTCTCCCCTTTTTAAATTTTAAAATTTTAGGTTTTATAGTATGCTATCTTTCAATGGGATCCTGTTCCCTTAAACTGTAATATATAATATAATTGAAAAAAAAAGTGGACATTTTTTACTTGATTAGAAAGAGTCTACGTTCGATGATCACCTGCTTGTAACCTGATTAAATTCAAGTCTGAACTCACATTTGATATGCAAACCTAACTAATGACAACCTAAACGACCATAATTGTTATATTTGCATGTTCAATTGATAGGGCATATACCATGCTATTAGGTAAGTGCACCTGTCAAGTAATAGTATAAAAAACTATGAGAGTCTAGGGTTGTTGACTCTATGAAGACTTAACACTTAACACTTACTCACCTGTTCTAGTTACTTTAACTTATGTTAAATTGAAATATCAATGATAAATTGAATGAAAATAGAGAAAAAATTATCTAATGATGCGATAATGAGATAAAACTAAATAAATATAAATTGGGATAGCTAGACTTTGACTACCATGAGTGTAACATGTAGAATCATATGAACTTTTTATTCTTATTAATTAGAAGAATTCAAGTGCTAATCTAATAGGAATTGCTTCTTTATTAAATTATAATCCTAGTTATATCTCATTTGAATCACTTTTAGGATAGGACTCATTTGAATAGTATTAAGAATAGGAATTCCGCACACAAATAAGAAAATAATTAATTCCAGAAAAAATCTATAACTTATCTCTAAGCTTATAGTAAATTTCTTCAATTACGATAGATTTATTTATGTATTGGCCTTACGACTTCAATACATAAAATCGAATAATTAAGTTGAGACTCTAAAAATAACAACTTAATAAAAAACAAAACATGTAATTGAATTAATAAGAAAAAGAGAATTACATGAAAATAAAACAATTATGGTAAACTATATCGTTACCTCAATGGTTTACAAGTCCAGATATCAATGTTTCTAAACTATAATCATAGTAAAGATAACAACTTGCATGATAAAAGTAACACTAAATCCTAGAAAGAGTGTTTCTATTCCTTAATCTCTCTATTATCTCTCTCTCTTTCTCTTTCTCTCTTTAATACAAATATTTGTCTTCTATATATAGTATCTAGATAGAATAATCTCCAAATGGCAAGCGTATCACAGTAAACTAGAGGTCTATGGGCATGAATGCTGCATGCTGGCTAGGCATGAATAACACTTTGCAATAATTATTGTGAGAATTGTCTTAAGGTTAATTACGAGAAGATCAAGGCTAGGAAACACAATCATAGTAGGTAATTGTGGTCATCTTCTTTGCAAAAAGCCTTCAAACTTTAATTTTGAATTAAAGATGCGGGCTTGACAGTCAAGGAACATAGCCATGAGGTGTAACCGTAGTCATCTTCTTTACTTATTTCTTAAATAAATTCTCTTCAATCCTTGTTATCTTCAGATTATTTTTCAAAATGGATGAAATTCTTCTAAAAAATCATCTAAATTCTCATCTTTTTGTCACATTGCTTCAATTGAGTCTTAAAAAAAAAAAAAACTCAAATCAATGTCAAATTCAACTAAAATTATATTAAAATAGCTAAAAATATCTAGAAAAATAGTATGATGAATGAGTGCAACATTCATCAAATTTCCCCATACTTAAATATTTGTTTGTCCTCAAGTAAATTAATCAACTCTTAATAAGGATTGATAAGAAAAATCATGATGGGATTTTCTAAGTGAACTATTATTATTCAAGAATCATAGAAAAAAACTGAATTGGCCCTACAAATAGACCTTCCATCCCATAAAATTTTCTAGTCACTTGTACGTTCTTCTCCTTGTTCACTTTTTAATGCATCCCTAACACAAATACTAGAATCCAATGGTTAATTCCTATAGATCAATGTTTAACCAAGTCATTTAACTAAGGATTCTCTTCTTGAATTAATCCAATTTTTATTCAATTGGGCAAAAACTATATACGATATCTTTCCATTTAGCTAAGATATATACAAATCTCTCCTAACTCTATTGAACATCATAACCAAGAGTAAATACATGTATTTACTCATCCATTGCTCATTCCCCTAATAGAAGGTTCTGTTGACAGGATCTTTAATTTACTTAATTACCAAAGCTTCATTAGCAACGAGAAAAAAACCTTGTTCTTTTAAGAGACTAAGATCGATCATTGCTTATTCAGCTATTTTTATGATTAATATTAACATCAAGAAAGTATCTAACTCTTTTAAGAGACCTATGCCAATCCTTATCAATTTCTTTCCTTAACTAACTTTTTTTTTTCCAAGTAAATTGATAGTAGGAAAGAATCTTACTTTTTTGAGAAATGGAAACCTATCTTTACCAATCACTAATTATCAACTTAGTCTTAATTATACCCTCAAGGAATTGGATTTTTAAGGGGAAATCACGAGAGACAAACTTCATTTACTTATTCACTCAAGATTATAGAATTCTAAAAATGAAAAGAGATAAGCATACATCTAAGTCAATTTCAAAAGTAGCACATGACTAAACTCAACTTCAATAATTAATTATACAATTAATGTCCTAGAATCCTGATCTAAATAATATGTAACTCTTGATCCCCAAGAGTTCTACTATTTCATTATAATAACATGTTCATGTGTAATAGTGACTTAGGAAAAATTCAATACTAGAACTATTTACTTAGTAGAAGCGAATTGCAAATTAAAAAAAAAAAAATAGGGGAAAAAAACTAACAATTTGATTTCTAAATAATAGTAATATACCCTTCCCCACACTTAATTTAATACATTGTTCTCAATGTACCTAATTCTAAGTTATAAGATCAATTATTGCAAACAAATGTAGTGGAAGAAAAAAAATTATGAAAGTGGGAAAAATAATAGTCCCTTGAATATTTGGAGTTTGCTTGAGTTATCCATGAGAATTCAGTATGATTTGTTGGAATTTATTGGCTCAAGAAATCTAAATTAACACACTTAAAATAAAGAGATAAGAGCATACATGAGAAAGAAACTTTTATTAATTCATTGAAGTGAACGAACAAGAACATAAATTTGAGACTAAGAACATGGAAATTCAATGGATTGACTAACTAGGCACTTCCACATTGGTTTCATCTTTCAAATCAACAATGGTAGGTTCGTTCTCTTTCTTGCCCTTATAAGGTTACTCTTCTTCTTAGGTCTTAAATGTTGCTTCCTCCTCTTCATCATCCCTTAAGCTCATCTTCCTTGCCACATTAATCAATTCCTCATTCATTTGTAGAGGAATTTTCATCTTGACTTAGTCGGCAAGGTTACTACAAAACTCTATCATTTTACTGTGTCTCCTAAACAATCTTTTCAGAGATTGTTTAACATTCTCTTGTGACTCAAACAATTTTTGAACTTGTGTTTTTAATTTCTTCACTTCTTTTAGTAGTTCATCATTGGTGGAGTTTTCACTTTACTTCTTTTTAGAAGGTGATTTGTCGACTTCATTGGGAAGAAGTCCCATTTGGTGAAAGGTTCATCAAGGTGACATTCTAGATCATTATGAGATGGAGCTTGTCAACTAAAAGCTTTAGTTGCTTTGCCAAAACCATGACATACGGTCTACAAGCCAATTGGTTCAATTAGGAATTAGTTGCTTAATGTTGTATGTAGAATGCAAGAGCCTTCGTTAAGTTGATGGGTGTAGACACTTAATTATTGTCTCTCTAAAGTCCTAATTTTATTTTTACAAAAAAGGGCCATAATTCAAAAAAATAAAAAATAATAATAATTAATAATGAAAATACCATAAAAATAAGAAAAGGAAAAATTATAAAAATTTTTGTAGATTTTTAGGAATTAATTTATATTAGGAATATTTATTTTTAGTGTTAGTTTTAGTTTTAGTTTAGGAAATCAAATAGTTTAAATATAATTTAATGGTAATAAATGTCAAAGCACAGGTCAACGACCTAACGGATAAGTAGAAGAGTATTTGGGGTGGATTTAGTTGGAGGTAACGGGTTTGAGTCTCAGTAGGCACCTATGTTTTTATTTTTTTATCTTTGCAAAAACGAGATTTAAAATCGGATCAAATCATATGAATATTAGTTAAATCAGATTTGAATAAAATTTGAATTTAGTTTAATCAGATACAATAAGATATGATATGATCTGATTTGATTTGGACTCTATAAAAGAAAAATTACCAACGGAGGCTGGGGATCCTACCAGAATTAAAAAAGAAAAACAGCAAGCAAAAAAAAGAAGTCTCTGTCCATAAAAGACACACGCAACCAAAAGCAGAAGTTCACATCGCCACAATCTGTGTGAAGCCTGATCCATCCTATAATCTAAATTCCAAGCCACGTCAACCCCACCAGAAGTCTAGTAAACCAAACGAAATCCAAAGCCTGGCTATCCAGTCATTCCCAAATGAAGTTCAAATCAAAGAATTCTGACGTCTGAAGTCCTTATGTAGAATCCATATTCACGCCGAGCACGAATCCAACCAAGCGCTAATTTTCTGACGTTCGAAGTCCCTAACTCCATCTCAAGCCAATAGAAATCAATAATTGCCATTGATTTGAAGTCCCCTAATGCAAGCCAAAATGCCTACAACTGATGCCAGCAATTCCAATCTACAAACCACATCCAACAACACATTTCTCGAAGCCCCAATCCCACAATAATTCCCTCAATCCATAAGCCTCCCATGCATTCAAATACGAGTTCTTGGATGTCCAACAAGCAGCAACCACAATTCATCGATAGTGGAACACCAAAATTTCACATACCTAGCCACGTTCCCCTCAAATCTAATCGATACTCCATTGCCGACTCCCCTTGAAGCACCAATCTGAACCCCACAATCACAACTGCATACCAATAATCCATCCTTTCCATGGCAACTGCAGCAGTGTTGTCTCTATTTTGAACACAGCAGCGTGCGCGCGACAACAACGCCTGAGCAGATCCACACGCGATAGCTGCAGTCGTTTGCACATCGTTAGAACACCGTTGCTGTCCGCTCCATCCAAAAAAACAACAACCACTTCTCCACCACTATAACTTCACAACAAATCCATAACAGTAAGCCCCGACGTCGATTTATACACTCCACAATCCGATACCATCGCTACTCCATCTGCGTCATTATCGTATAAGGACAAGCCAGGTTCAGTTTTTCCAAATCTTAGTTTTCTTATTTTATTTTATTTATTTCATTCTTTTATTTATTTATTTATCATTATTATCATTATATTATTAGTTCCTTAGTTATTTGATGTAGTATATGTGTATATGATTATATTAGTTTAGATGACTTAATGGTATTAGTTTTTTATATAAGTTACGTAATATTACTAATCTATTTAGGAAGATAATTGTTCAATAATAATGTATGTATATTAGTCTAACAATTTTTAAGATTAGGATTTCTCGCTTAGAAAACCAAATTTTTTTTTTAGAAGTAAAAATTAACAAAAAGTCAATAAATTGTTTAGGCTGTTACGACTTAAGACCCTTTAGTTTTTTTTTTTTTTAAAAAATAAACTAAATCAATTAAAAAAGTAAACTTAGGCGGTTTTCAAAATTAAAATCAATCAACATAGTAAAGTTTTTTTTTTAAAGAAAGAACTACGATCGTTTGATCCCAGCTAGCGGGTATGTAGGCACCTTTGGGGCGACGATAAAATATGTAGGAACTTAGGTCTTTTTTATCTTTTAATTTTATTTATTTATTTTTTTAAAATATTATAATTAGAAAAAATAATCCTAATTTCAACAAATAAATAGTGGTACCCATTAAGGGTTTAATAAGTTAGCCCCCGAATTCAGAACCCTTTGATTCTTTATTAAAATTAAAATTAAAGATCGGTAGCTATATTATAACCAATCCACCATATTGGTTATGGTTTCTTTTTCTTTTCCCGACTCCAGTTTGGTGGCGACTCCAAAAATTATTTTTAATAAAAAACCAAAATTTCTCAATTTCTTTAGTCGAGGATTAATATTAAATGGGTTAGGGTTTAGTATTAATCGGAAAATGAGAAATCAATTTTAAATAAAAAAAAACAGAGAAATCAGGCTCGGCAATGGGTTATCCTTCTACGAGGCTATAGATGTAGAAGACCTCATGCATAGCCACCACTCCAGTACTTTTCCTTTTCTTACTAATTGTGTGTGTGAGAAGCTAATGGAGGATCTATGGGTCGGATTTCCCTCTCGCGAATTTAGGATTGTACATCTTCTTACTACTCAATTTAAACCAATAGCTGGCGAGGGTAATGTCGTAGGGTAGTTTACATAGAAGAGTACAAAATTTTGGTGAACAGACAAATTCCTCATCATAAATCCCAATCAAAACCTTGAATTTAGCTATGAAAAGGTTAAATTTAATATTTCAAAGTTGGAACAAAATTACATTTCAAGCTCTACAAGGGACTTGGTTATGTTCCAGCGACAAGATCATGAGTGATTCGAGGGTCAATTCTTTATTAATGGGTTTCTTAGATGTTAAACGACCTATCCTAACCCTCTTTCTCACCATGGCATGGACTTTTGGTTCCATGTTTACGAGTTTCAACACTTCCCAATCCTAATTGATGAAGCTAGATTGGGAAAATGTCTTTTTGGAAAGAGCTTTATAATGGGTTTAGTGATCCAAATAGTCGAATTGCAACATTTGTTTTGGGTGAGGTAGAAGTGTAGCTAGAGGATCCTCTTCTAATATTGGGTTAGAAGAGTTCCTACAAGTTATACGATGGGTAAGTCTTAGTGCCATTATAGTATGTTGGTCTCATATAAGATATTAAGAGAGGGAGTGAATTGATATCTTTAAACTTATGAAAACTTTTCGATATAAGAAAAAAAAAATTACCCCTCTTAACAACTTATATTGGTGAACGGTGATATTTTAATAATTTAGCATACAATAATTAAGAAATCAAATTAAAAGAGTAAGGAAGGAAAATATCAGGCTGAGGATTTATAGAGCTTCAGCCTTCTGTTTATCACTCTCTTTCAGCTTTACTGCTAGAGACTTGATCTACTTCACCAGTGTTGTTCTACTTAATCTACTAAATCAAATCACAAAGAGATTACAAGTACTCTTCATACACGGACTTTACAACACTTTACTCTACTTATACCTTTCTACAATCTAGGCTAATACAGATTTACAGAGTATAAATGTACTTATCTTAACATTAAAACAACAAATAAGGATTACAAATTGTAAGTGAGAACAAAAGTATAAATCTCAATTAATTTGCTCTAAAGAGAAATGACGATTGTTGTAATGTTTGCTTTGGCGCATCTTTCTAAAAAAGTATCTAAAGGACTTTATGTGGCTTTTTAGAATGTTGAATCTAATCACACTTTTTTTTGTGTAGCAAAAACTTTTTTCTAGAGTTGTTGTTGTTGTATATTTAAAAGAAGTTTTGAATCTTTTCTCTTTTTATATTGAAATCTTCCAACAACTAAATTAAATATTATTTTCACTTCCAAATTTATCCAACAGTTAGTTGTTAAAGATAATTCCTTAGATATTTGGAGAAAATCTTAATCAATTTAAATTCAAAAGCAACTCTCCTTATCTAGATTAGATCAAATCAAATATACTTTAATTTGTAAATACTGGATAAGCTTTTGATTTGAATATGACAAGGAGATATGCTTAATTAGCAACTTTCGGATAAAACTTATATTCAAGATTTGAAATAGTAAAAAATCTAATTCAACCTTATCCTTATCTGTATTTGTGCTTAGCTTGAATTTTGAAAAATTAATTCACTCAAAAATCCCTATGGATCTTGATACCATTTTAAGTGAAATAGGATTAAGCATATTTCCTTAATATACCCAATCTAGTAAAGTTAAGCCTTATTGAATTCGAATATAATATAAATTAATTTTTCACATTACTTTTCTAGACCAACTTTCTAAATAACCTTTTAAAGAGTATCAATTCTTCCTTTCTTTAAAGTTTCTGAACAAGTTTCTAAAGTGCTATACCAATTCTTCTTATAAAACCTTCTAAAATACTTTCTAAAGATTTTTAGATTAGTCTCTTTTTCAATCAATTCAAATCTTTTGAATGCACCTCAATTTGCAATTTTAAACTTTTTAAATACCTGCACACTTGTTAATTCATTAGTATTTTTTTCTTTTTGTTATCACCAAAATCTATAAAAAATATCTAATGTGGTGGTTGTTTTCTCTCTTACCCCATACTTAGTTGACTAACTAGTGTTTAGGAATTTTGGAATTACAATATGGTTACTGAGCGATGAAAGTTAATTTAAATACTAGTTTTCTAGATTATAAGTGCAATCTTAGTTAAGCAACTTAATTTTGTAGAAAGTTACAATAACATCTTTTAATCTAGGCAGTTAGTAAATTAGGAGATCACTTTGAATATTCATTCCATAATAGTAATAGAAAGGTGGTTTAGGAAAAGGAAAGTAAATTCTATGTGAGGGGAGTTCAAATTAGGAAAGTGCATTATACTTAATTGCAAGATTTGAGCACATCTTGAATAAGTGGCCTTAGGACTAAATTGGCATGACTACGGTTGTGATCAGTGGTCGTGGTCTCCATTAGGTTTGAATCTTTAAATTTTTTTCAAAGTATAATTTCTTGATGAAAGGAACATGGGTGTGACCATGGGCATGGTCGCTTACCATGGTTCTATCGCACTAAATTTGAGTTCAACTTTGTATTTTCCACATCCTAAAAGCATACGTCTAGGAACATAGGTGTAGTCTAAGGTCGTTGTGCATACTAGGTTAAAAAAATTGAATTTGAATTTAAATTTCAAGTTTAATTTATGATAGGAGGAACACAGGCAAGACCAAGGCATGGTCTTGGGTCGTAGTCCTCACTAGACTCAATCTTATCTCTTTTCCTTTAGCTCCATGCTTCGATTTGCAATTATGATTCTTTCCTATCTCTCTCTTAGTTACCACAACTCCTCATCTTGTAGGCTGAAGGCTAAGAATATGGGGAGTTTGGCTGTGGTGGTTTCGTGCTTCAAAAGTGAGAAAGAAGAGAGATAGATTAAAGAGAGAGAGAGAGAGCTTGAGTGGTTCTTTTTTGTTTAGGGATGAAAACGCTCCTCAAATCTTTTCTAGAACCACCATTTGTATAAACGCAATGTAAATTAAGCTTAAGAATCTCAGAATTTGAATTGAACGGCATTAATGAACTTTGACTCCAAAGTTTTTTCAATTTTTCAATTTGATTTTAGCTACGTAATCAGATGGATTTGGCCAAATTCAAAACTAGGTTATGCTTAGCACATGATTCCACAAAAAATTCATGTGGAATTGTATGAAGAACATACGAGAAACGGACGTGAACTGGGGTCACCATATGGGGAAAGTGCTAGAAATCAGCTAAGGAATTAAAGGAGAAAAGAAGTAAGGGGAGAAAGCTTAGCACAGTCATGTGTAAGGCATGTGCTATGCAACCCTACATACGCGTGCAATGCACACATGCATTGCAAAAAATATAAGTGCATTGGTTGAAAATAAATAGGGCCTTGGGCCTTGTTTCCTAAACAAACAGATTAGGTTTTGAGATCTGATTCGATCCTTATATATTATTATTAATTTTTTTACCTTACTTTTAACAAAAATAAACAAAAATTATACTAAACCTAAAATTAAACCCCAAACTATTAATCCTAATTTTTAGCCCAACTTAAAAAATCAATAATTCTTCAAAAAAATTTATATTTTTCGATTTTTATTTTTTTCTAAATTTTATACTTTTTTTCCCCTAAATTAGGATCCTTTACCCTATTTAAAAATAAATAAAGAAAGAAAAGGTGGGTGGGGGGGTAAAAATGTGGCGTATACAACTGTCCCTTTTTATGGTGAAATTTAAGTAAAACTTTGCTACAAGACAAAAGAGATACTATTTTTGCCCCAAAGGTGAGATTACCTTAAGAAACGCTATAACTAGCTAGTTGTCATTGGTTTGATCAATTGGGGATTTAGTGAATGGTGAAAGGTAAGAGAGAAAGGATGCGCTTTAAGAGTTGGCTAAGACACAAAAGATATTGAAAGAGGGTAGTGCCCTTATGGGCTAGCAAGAACCTTAAAGGAAATTTAAAAACTTGGTTATGCCCCTATGAGCTGACTAACATAAGCAAATGGGTAAAGCACTCCTTGAGTTGGCTAAGACCTTAGATGAAAGATTGAATTCCCAATAGTGCCCCTCTACTGAGCTAATTAACTTAGGTGAACAGGAAAAGCGCTCCTTGGGCTAGTTAAGATCCTAAATAAAAAACCTAGTCATGCTCTTTTGAGTTAACTAACTTAAGCGGGAACATCTCTAGCAAACTAGCAGCCTTAAATTATAATCAATTTAAGAAAAACCTAGAAGTACTCTTTTGAGCTGACTATCCTAAATAGATAGGCAAAGCGCTTCTTAAGCTGACTAAGACCCTAAATGAAAATCTGGTTATACTCCTTTGAGCTGACTAACCTAAGCAAGTCTATATCCTAAGGATGAATTAAGATAAGAAGACCTAGTGCGCTCTAAGAGTAGGCTTACACTAAGTAGGCATGCTTTAAGTGCAGCAAGAATTTAAAGAGTAAAAAGAATCAGGATAGCACTCTAAGAGTATGCAATCTAAAAGCTTCAAGCTAGGATAGTGCTCTAGGAGCGTGCAATCCGAAGGTTTTAACTTGAGTCAAAATAACGCTATGAGAGCATGTAATCCGAGGTTTTTTACTTCGATCAAGATAGCACTCCAAGAGCATATGATTTGAAGGTTGCAACATGGGTCAGGATAATGCTCCAAGAGCATGTGATCTAAGGGTTTTAACTTAGGTCATGATAACACTTTGAGAGCATGCGATTCGAGGGTTTTAACTTGGGTCAAGGTAGAGCTTTGAGAGCATGTAATTTGAGGGTTTTAACTTAGGTCAGGATAACGCTTCGAGAGCATGCGATCCAAAGGTTTCAAGATACGATAGCACTCCAAGAGCATGCGATCACTAACATTTTTACTTCATGGAAAGTGCTTTAAAGAGCAAACGATCCATGGAGACCAAAGTAAAAAGAGCTTATGTAAATATTCTTGGGAGACTTAAAAAAAAAAAAAAGAAGACAAATTTGTTGATTGACAATCGTGTAAGATGGAGCAAACATTAGGGATAAAGTCCCTTAATAGAAAAAGAAGTGGATAACATCAGCCATGAAGGTGATCATTTTAAAGAGGATGATTTTGGCCTTCAAAGCCAACTTAGGAGCAATTTTTACTCAGGAGCAAATCCTAGAACTTTGGACAAAAGGAAGTGAACTCCTTTGAAAACAATAGTTGCCGAGGTAATCACATTTGAATGGCGGAAGCTTACAGTTAGGGTTAACTCTAGAGAATAATTGTTGAAAACCTGGACCACTAAGGTGACATGGAAAAGAGAATGGAATTTATTTCAAATGTTCGACTTGCTAACAGGTTTGGATTCTCCAAATAGTGTGTAAGCTTTTTAGTGACATAACAACTTAATCTTCTAGGCCACCTTTATCTAAGGTAACCCTTTCTTTCTTTCAAGGGCAAATAACTTTCCATGTTATTAGGAATGACTTCTTCAAATTTCTTTGTAATCAAAAGACATCTCATTAAAGATAGGTTTAGTCTAAAAAGACTTCCTTACACTTTCGCTTACCTCTTTCTTGACTTCGATTCAAAAAATTATGGTCCATCTTATAAGTGATACACTTTTAATTAATCTAATAGGTCTTTTTCGAACTATAATATAATAAAGGCTTTTAGTCTTGGGTTTCAAAATGGATATTAATGAAATGGCGTTTTATGAAAAAATCACTCTTCTACTTAAATTTACAAGTGAGGAACCTTATAGGTAAAACTAAAATTGTACTTGCCCTAGTTTCAAATATAACTTTTATCAAGGATAAGTTATTTCCTCTAATCAAAAGGCCTTTTAGAATAGGTGGAGTTGTGGATAGGCTATAAGCTATGTGTTAGCTGTAATTTTCTTTAGGGATCATGAGTTTTGGGGGAAACTTTGGTATTTATCCTAGCTTTTCAATTTTAATTATCTTGATTGTGTTTTGGGATCCTTGCTTGAGGAATAGGCTTTTTGAGTTACCTGTCCTTAATCCTCTTAGGTCTTTGTGTTTTGGACTTAATCACTTTGTCTTTTCATTTTCTCACGTTTCTTCTTACCCCTTTTCCTTTTCCTCATTTTTCCTTCTTTTTTTTCCTTCATTTAATACAAAGGTGGTTATTTCTTCTTTTAGCTTATAGCTGAAAGTATATTTAGTTTGTGTTTAGTGTCTCGAATGAATGCTTTTCTTCATCTTAGAGGAAATTAGTTATAGATGGTAATAATTACTCTTGAATTGATATGACTAAGGTAAGCACAAATTAGTTTTAACCTTTTCTTCTGATAGATGCTCCTAACCTCCTATTTGCCTCATGGTGGGGTGGTTCTCAACAAGGTTTAATTTTAAAAATACTCTAATAAAAGGTTTAGCGGGGTTGACAAAGGGTTTTGTATTTGGGATATTGAAAAGAATGCATAACTTCATTTTGATTCATGTATTAAATGTAAGATGGACTTCCTTTAGGGAATGACTCCAATAGTCTCACAATAATGTCATTCAACTCTCAAAGTATCTCAAGGTTGGTGTTTGGGATTCGTCTTGCCTTTCTTTATTCTAAATGTTTTAACTAATGAGATATCTTAAAATAAGAGAAATGCAAACAAATCACTTTATTTAAGTCACTTGTCTTTTGCAAACATTGTTAAGGTAAATGCGAAATCTAACCCTATCCTTGAATTAAGTCCAATTGGATTGCTCCTACATCTATTAGGTCTTAAACTTAGTTTTTCAATTCCCAATAGTTGTTAGTAGAATTCCCCTGCTGACTCATATGATATTCACATTGTGCATTTAGGTCATATTTCCTTAGCTTATATTCTAGAATTGGGGCATTTTGTTGCAGTAAGCCTTCTTTTCTTAGTTTGTTAAAGACTTAAGATAATGAAGCAAAGATCTAAGTAAACTTTCTTCTGGGCATTTTTGGGCCTTTTTTGCTTAGTGTAGGTTCTGACGTTGTAGTATTATATATGCTCCTAAATCTAGTGGGGTTGGTCCTTTTCCTATTAGCTTCCTTATTTTTATGGCTTCTTCAATTCGGCTTCCAGTAAGTATAAAATCTGCAAAATTGGCTGTTGTATTTCCCAATAAGTGCCCATAATATGGCTCCTCTAATGAGTCGATAAAAACAAATATTAATTTTTTTTCAAGGAAAGGAGGAATGATTCTAGTTACCATGCTCCTCCATCTTTGGGTGTATTCCCTATAGGACTTATTTTTCTTCACACTCATTGTGCACAAGTCTTAAATTGAAGAAGTTGTCTCAATGTTGAACTTATACTGCTTATACAATACTCGAGCCAATTTTTCCTAAGTATTAATCTGGCTGAGATTGAGTTGGGCATACCAGGTTAATGCAGATCTTATTTGTCATAAACTAAGGACGGTCTAGTCGTGGTAGATGCCGTATACTGTACCAAGAACCCCTGATTGGTTACCCTTCTAATCATGAACTCTTTACACAATATATAAAACTATACAACCACTAGTTTTCTAAGAACATACAAATCCATATGATATCATCACGCAAACATATTTATATGAAATTTAAACTACAAAGCTTACAATACACAGTAATTTAGTACATCTAAGTCTACGTTACTGATAAAACAAAAGTATATAGGTCAAAGTCTACATAATTTGTTCTCTCAACACATTAGATGGCTCGCTCTTACCTAAGTTCCTAAGCTAACCTGTGGCATTCTCCGACCAGCCTCAACGAACAAGCTATCCTATAGCAAAAGTCTAAGGGGGTGTAAGCCTAAGCTTAGTGAGCAAAACCCTCAGCCACATTACAGGCAAGTTATAAATACAATATATTCATACATATGAATGAATGGTAAAATAGAATGCCAAATAATATGTATAGTTAACTAGTCCATATACATAACTCAGATTTAATGCCCTCCGAAGTCAGGGTTGGAGTATATACGGCACCAATTAGATTCGGGTATTATACTAGAACTTATTTTACTACGGAACTCTATGCTCCATACGTAAATTAGACAGGTCTTTTATTTTCATAAAAACCAAGTTCTAGTATAATCGTGAGTGGGCCCCCGTAGTCCATACTCATCCTTAAACGGAGGCCTCTAGACTCGATTCTTAACCAGGCGGTTGGTGCCTCCAACGCCTAGTATTCCTATTGGCCAAGGTAAGGTCATTTTGTATGAGTGCACTGTATAGAACCAATAAATTTATAATAACAACCCCCGAATGGCCTCTCTTTACCTTCGTGTAATATGACAGCTGAAATTATATTTATGTAATGCGTGTTGATGCCTGAACCAGTTTCTTCTTATGAGTCGAGTATAATTAAGTCCAATTATGATGTGACCATCCAACAGCACACATAATCATTTTCTATACTACTGTGCAGCAAATAAAGTATTGTTCGTACTTAAGGTAAATTCACAATTCAGCATATAATAATATACACAAGCATTTCCCAACCCCACACAACAATTAATTAACAATATCATTTAAGTCCACTATCTACAATCATATACAAGCATGGAATCATAAGGTAAATACCCACTCAACTATGACAACTCGCTCCAGTCGTAGTAATCAATCAAGAGATTCTCGCCCACTTTAAGATTACCTAATCATTACGATATAATAACGATAGTAAGCAATTAAATTAACTAGTAATTCTAGATATCTATTTACCTAATTCTACTTAGATTACTATAAATTTTTATTTGATTGGACTTTATCACTAATTGTATGTAACTTTTTCGTTTTATTTCTGATATTTATGAATTTATAGTCATTTTTCATCGTTTTCGAACGTATATTCACATAGTAATGTCCATTTTGGATGTTAAAACATGTGTTTTATGATATGAGCTAAATTTATTGAAATTTTAACTATTGAAGCTTAATTATTCTTATTACCTATATTTATATCTTATTTTAGGACTTAATGATTTGATTAGCTATTAGATTCTTACACTTAGGGAATTTTACATTGATATTACTGATTCATATACTTAATTAAGTTTAATTCAATTTAGGAAGTGTATTAAGGTTTAAAAGATTTTCAGATCCTAAGTATAAGTACATACTTATGTTATATTCTTATATAATCTTATAAGTTATTATTTTATAAGCTTATGCTTATGTCATCGCTTATGTCATCAATTGCTTGTTTCATCATTTGCTTATGTCATGGCTTATGTCATCATTTAATTGCATCATTATTTGCTTACATAAGCCCTTACCTCATGCTTAAGTGTCTTATGTACACTTATACATATGTTAAGTATATACTTATATCTTTACTATACTTATATATATATTAGTATACTCATACATATACTTATATATACCATATTTATACTTATACATATACCCATATACACATACAGTGATATACGTATTTCTATACATATTTTCGCATGCCTAAAATTCCTCTTAAAAAAGCTTATCAAATTTCATCTTTTTGTATTTTAAGGGTGTATTTGGCATGGTATATGTATATATAGTTGGTATATGCCTTATTTTAGGTTATGTACAAAGGTCTTTATACATGTATTTATCTAGTATATTCTTATATACACATACTTAGATACATGTATACATGCTTTTCTTCCATTTACTAAGGCTATCCTACACTTCTAAACATAAAAATTGAAACTTTAAGTCTTCAACAACATATATGTACACAATACATAAACTTCTTATACTAACTTACCTATTAATTTAACTATTAAATAATATGGGGCAATACATAATAACATACGTTTGTTTTCTCCTTGAAATATGGTTGCAAAGTTTGAAAATTAAGAAAGGTGAAAGGGAAAGGAAATCACGATTTGAGAAGAAGAAGAAAGGGACTTGATTTTGTGTTATTTTATACTTTGAAAATGAAAACAAGTGGGGTCCTAAAGGATGGGGAAGTGGATGGTAAAGAGGAAAGGAAAAGGAAGAAAAATCTAAAAGAAAAGAAAAGAAATCATTAGAAAGGAAGAGATATTTCTAGAGTGAAAAGGATATTTTGTTGACTTTTCCATATGTTGACTTAGTCAACCTTTTGACCTTGGTCAACATGTGTTGACTTGGTCAACTTTCCAAAATTACATGCCATTTAGTGTACATAATGAAGTAATTAGGGAAAATTAGGAGAAAGATTAAGGAAATGAAAGAAAATAGGAAGTTTAGTGAATTGATTAGTAAAAATAAATAATGAGATCTTCCATTAGATATTTATATCTTATATACATTATTTGATAAGCTACTTAGTATAATTATTATGAAAAGTGTCATTTAGGGTATTAATGTTTACTACATGCAACCTAAGCATCAACTAAACTCTTAACTCTATGTAATACTAACCTTATTATATACTTAGAAGATGAATGCGATCTATGATGCAATATCTTAGTTTCTAAAGAATTACTTTAATATTATATGTATTTATGAATGATTAAAAGTTATCTTTAATCTTTTATCAATGATTTGATATAACACTAAGGTTATATTATTAATTAGGGTTTGAGCATAAATTATGGTGATTTAGTGCTTTTCTATTCTTAAATTTATAGTTTTAGGATTTTTATCACTTTCAAATGAAATCTTTAGTATTTACATACATTTAAGGTAGAAAAATTTTATACGTGATTGATTAGTTATTTTAGGGTTTTCACTTTCATTAGCCTTGTCAACTCCTAAAATATCTAATATACTTAAGTCTACTCTAGATGCTAGATCGAAAAATTTAGAGGTTTACACTATTAGACTATCTTGAAAAGTTTGTACCATAAGTTGATTATTTTGAACATATATGCCCATCTTACAGACATATCATTTTGTGTGTAGCTTTGGGCATTCAGTCCCATTATGCTTCTCAAACTTTGGTACTTTAAATTTTTCTAGGTAAGCCCTAACATCATACATGGAAAGGTCAGTGATCTTAACCTGCTTAAATCCATCATCATTTCTAAGTGCTCTTATCTTTTTAGTTATTTGTTGAGTTAGCTTCCTTTCTAACTCTTTGATAATTGCTTGATTTGGCTCTAGGTCAATCGAGAAAGAATAAGTCTTAGGCAGGAAAGCTAAATTGATCTTATCTTCAAGAAGAGGTGCTTCAACAAATTTCCTCAGTTGAGCTTTTAAGTGCTCTTCATTTAATGACATTGTAGCTTTGAGTAGAACATTGTTGTGAACTAAAAAAAATCATTTGTTCAGTTATTTTCCCATCGTTTGCTTTAATAAAAGAAACCTCACTTCTACAAGGTTTATTCCATCAAGTTGGTTATTATTTCCATTATTATTCATTACTCCTGATAAGAATCCTCACATGTTAGCAATTCTACAAAAAAAAAAAAAAAAATTCTCTTTTTTTTTTCTTAATTTTGAAAACTTTTAATTTAAATTAATCAATTTGACTATGACTAAGAAAAGAAAACTTTGGTGAGATACTCAATATTTACAAATTATTTTATTGAAAAACAAAGTAGTAGAAACACATGGATGAGGTTCATTTACATGAATAATAAGAAGATGACCTTTAATGCGGAAAACATTTCAAAAATGAAAAGGAGCATAAAAAAGACTAGGTATAACAACTGAAGAAGAATACTTTAACTTGTAGGTATTTTAAAAGTTATTACAAGTATAATTATTAATTGTCAAAAAGGGTAGGAATGCGATTATTTTACAAGAAAAGAGTGATTTAAGAAAGGTGATCAGTTAAAAGCCAAAAGGGAAATGAATATGTATGACTCAAAGAATTTGTACATATGAACGATATTGGATATTTATGAATTAGAGGACCTATGAAATTCTATAAAGTGGTGAATTTATAAACAGTGAAAGAAAAAGTTGATGGACTAAGTCCAATTCTCTTTTGAAGTAAGTAAGACTATTCACAAGTTATGAGATTTTTAATTGTTATAAAGGCTAGGTATTTAACAACCATTTTCTGAGATGGTGACTTGACTAAAAAATTATTTTACAATATATAAAGAAACCCCTTTGATTTGAAAAACAAGAAAACATGAGGGCACATAGATGTTGCTGCAATGGACCAGCGACTAAATGGTAATATGGCAATATAAAAGGATTTAGGGTTGAGAACTTACTGTAATTCCATTATTTCAATACAGGGAAATTGAATTGTTACATAAGAATGTTATATATACTAAATTTATAGGAAAACTGCAATTTTAAAATGGAAAAGTCCTATACAAAGGACAAAACTATATTTGGTGATACAAGGAAAGTATATTACAACTATTTTTTTCTTTTATGGTATAATGGAATTCCAATAAAGTTTCATCCTTTCATAGGTAACATGCCCCATTACTATTTATTTGCCAGTTTAAAAATTGTGTATGCAATAAAGGTAGGTTCTTAAGGTTTTTAAACTCTGTAACCTTGCACGTTTTCAAGGAAACAGTTGATTGGTCACATTATAGCTTAAGTGAGGGTGGCCTAATCAACCCCAAGCGGTGGTTACACCATAGCACCCAAAGCCTATACAATGTCCCTCTCATCTTAAGGTTTTAATACAGTCTGAGTTTGACCGTTTCTACCATACATTCATGATGTATAAAGTAAATTCCCCCCTATAATTTAAAAACTTAAATAAAGCTAACCTTGTAAAAAAGTTAGTATAATTATAGACAAGCATAGAAAATAATAATGAATAAATAAATAAATTACACTCAATAAGGTCATTTCAAAAATTGGTTCTAAATTTGGAAAGTTAGATGGCTAATCCTCTTGACATCCCTAGTAGAGTCGCTATCCTATCGAGTGTGATTTTTCCCGGTTTTTATAAGTTTTCCTTAACATGATCAATATTAAACCTTAACTCGTTTAATATCGATTGTGGTGGTTTCGTGCTCTAAAAGTGAGGAAAAAGAGAGAGAGAGAGATTAGAGAGAGAGAGAGGCAATGCCACTTAGGGAGAGAGCTTGAGTTGTTCTTTTTTTTTTTTTTTTTTTGTTCGAGGATGAAAAAGCTCCTCAAATCTTTTCCAAAACCCCCATTTGTACAAATGCAATGCAAATTAAGCTTAGGAATCTTAGAAATTGAATTGAATGCCATTGATGAACTTTGACTCCAAATTTTTTTTTAATTTTTCAATTTGATTTTGGTCACATAATCAGATGAATTTAGCCAACTAAATGGCCAAATTCAAAACTAGGTTATGTCTAGCATATGATTCCACATTAAATCCGTGTGGAACCATGTGAAGAATGCATAAGAAGTGGATGCGAATTGAGGCCACCGCATGGGGAAAATGCTAGAAGTCAATTGGGGAATCAAGGGAGAAAAGAAGCTAGGGGAGAAAGCTTCACATGGTCATGTGCAAGGTACGTGCTATACGTGCATGTGTAATGTGCGCATGCGTTGCAAAAAATATAAGCGTGCTCTAGCATGCCTCTCCTTAGTTGAAAATGAATAGGGCCTTAAGCCCTATTTCTTAAATAAATGGATTGGATTTTAAGACCTGGTCTGATCCCCATATATTATTATTAATTCTTTTTACTTACTTTTAATGCAAACAAAAACAAATAAACAAAAATCATAGTAAACCTAAAATTAAACCCCAAACTATTAATCCAAAATTTTAGCTTAACTTAAAAAATCTATAATTCCTAAAATTTGTCTTTATTTTTTGTTTAATTTTTTTTTATTTTTTCCTAATTTAGGAATACGTACCTTATTCTAAAAAAATAAAAAAAGAAAAGTAGGGAAGGGGGGAAAATGGGTTGTCTACACCCTAAATGTAAAAAAGTTTGTAGATCAAAATTGGGTTTTGTTACATTTCATCTCTTTTAAATATATTTCTCGTCCTTTGAATTCTATCACAAAGTTCAACAAACTTTCGAGTATCTCCAAACAATGTTGGCCAACAAAAACTATATTCAAGGACTTTATGAACTATTTTATTCACACTTAAGGCTCCTCTCGTTGGTCTTGAATGACAATGCTCTAAAATTTGCTAACCTTCTAAATTAGACACACATCTACGAACTATTTGGTCCGCACCAATTTTAAATAAGTATGGGTCTTCCTAAAAGTAACTTTTAATCTTATGAAAAAACTTTTTCTTCTATCTAAAATCTAGTCTTGAAGGAATAATCCTAGTTACTAGATAGTTAGCTATGTTAGCAAACCAAAGAGTTTTCCAAGGACTTACCTAGTAGAGCTTCTCGTTTAGGAACTCGTCATTGATCTCCTATTCATCAAGCTTTTCCAATGAAGGGTTTTCTATGCACAAGAGATGGTCAACTGCTAAATTGTATGCTCCCTTTTTGTCTCTTATTTCCAAGTCATTTTCTTGGAGTAAAAGAATCCACTTGATTAATCTTGACTTGGCATTTGTGTAGATACTCCATTTCTACCACCCCACCCCACTCTATAGTTTTAGAATTTTTTTCTTCGAATAGGAAAAAAGGTTTTTAATTCAAAAATTAAAAAGAATAGAAAATTTAGAAAAAGACAAAAGAAAAAATTGAAAAATGACAAATACAAAAAAATTTAGGAATAATAGATCTTTTAGATCTTAGGCAGTTTTTAGTATCGTTGGATGACATAGATTGGATAATTCATATTTAGGGTTGAATAATGTTCAAGTGCACATAATCATTAAAATTAGGCTTCATTAAAAATTTTTTATTTTTATTTTCATCTTTATTTTTATTTTTAAAAATAGTCGTATACGACTTAGTCATTTAGGGTTAATTTTGACTTAGGAACTAGGTCTAGTATTTTTTTTTAACTTTAATATTATTTTCTTAAAAAAAAGAAAAAAAAAGGGGGGAATAAGGGGTTTTGGATAAGGTTCACTTTGTTTGATAGCAAAACAAGGCCGAAGGCCTTAGCGTAGGACCAAGTCCACGCATGTAGGTATGAGAAGCTCTTGCTTCCTTATTAAGCCATGCGTACGCAATACATGTAGAGGTTGGGGCATGTGACATGTGCCCAAAACATAACCACGCGCTGGTTTCCTCCATCCAGTTTTTCACAGAAACGGAAAAGAAACCCACGTGATCCCCTCTCGTTTTGACTTAATTGAACTTATTTCTTGACCAAATTTCATTTAATTAAATGTAGAAATTCAAAGAATACTTAGGATACTACTAATTGGTACCCATTTCTTGTCCAAATCCATCTTCTTTGAAAGTCAAAATCAACGTTAAAATCACCTGAAGCTTGATATCTGAGATAGAACATCAATGGTGATTTGGGCATTAATGTTTCTTTCCAAGCTTATACAAGCTTGTTAGTATATAAATAAGTGTTTCTATCTTTGTTTCTAACATCAATCCACACTTATAAACATCCATTCAAGCTTCAACAAAGCCTTCTCACTCTAACCCCATAACTTGCAATGTGCCTCTCTCTCTCTAGAATTTCTAAGCTTTTCCTTCATTTGTGAGACAAACCAACACTACCACTAAGATAATCACGCTTACAACTTATGACCCTTCCCATAAGCAGCCGTGCGCTAAAACTAGAGCTTCACTAGCCTAGGTTTTGACTGCTTACCACCTTTGCCATCCACCACCAATCTCTGCACTTTGGTTGAAACTAACACCATGGTTAAGTTCATGGTGCTTGAAAAACCCTAACCTAATACCTTTTTGAACTCCAGTTGCCATTGTGTGTAGCATGTGCAACTTCCCCACTACTTCTCCTTCAAACACCACCAAAACCACCTTCGTTTGCTACCACGCTATCACTAATCAAATTTTTGCTAATACAAAGTTCATGACACCTTGGTTTCACACTTAAAACTTTACCCCAAAACCATTGTGAATCGTTGGTTGAAGTTATAGTTTCTTTCTTCCTCGTGTGACTCGCTTAGCCTTTTAAACCTGACTCGGATCCGATTTTTGTCTACCTGCAACCTACACTCAATCTACATCTAGCCTAAGCATAGGTCCACTCCACTTTTTCCTATTTGTTTATTTATTTTTTATCTTTTTAATTGTTATTTTATTTTTTTTCTCCACCTTTGTTCATTATAACTAAAAAAAGCTATAAATAGAAATATATGTACATGAGTTTTTTTTTTTATTATTTCAAGAAATGTTGATTTTAAAGTAATTTTTGTTTATTTATTTTTCTTTCTCTTTATCTTCTTAAATAGCAAATAAGTAAGAGTTTTTTTTTTTGTTTGTTTTGTCACTTAGAAAAGTGGTTTCTTATGTGAAAAATTATTATTAATAAAATTTTTTGGGGCCTATTTTTAGCTTTTCCCAATATGAAAAATTAAAATAGGACACTTTTTGAAATTTTCTTAAACAAAAATTAAATAGATATAAATGTAAACACAATGATTTTTCCTTAAGTAAAATGACCAACACAACTAATGTTTTCATAAATGAGCTATAGAAAGTCTGATTTCTAGTAAAAGCTACATAGGTACCCATGAGGCGACTTAAAATAAGGAAAATTTTTTTATTTTCACTTTTGTAAATAAATTTAATTTCTTAACTTTTTCTTTTCTTTTTTTTTTGTAAATAAATAAATTTTCTTTAATTGAAAATTTAGAACGAGTTAAAAGGGTATTTTGAAAATAAAACTAAATTTGGAAGGCTAATGTGATACATGTTCAAGGTTTAATAAGTTAACCCTTAAACTCGTGATATTTGGTTTTTTGAAAACGTTTCAAAAGGTTTTCAAAATGTAGATTAGTGGCTAAATTAGAATTAATTCACTTAATCGATTCTAATATAATAAGCTTTTCCTAGTTTTACCTGGTGGCAACCCCAAATTTTTCTTTTTTAAATCAAAAGAAAACCAAATTTCCTCAATCCCTAGTCAATGGTTTATATTAAACGGGTGAGGTTTAATGTTGATTAGATTAAGGAAAATAAAAAGCGAGGGCAAAAAATTTCAAATTCGATAGCTTAGGGACTCTACTAAGAATGTCAAGATGGCTAGCCACTTAAACTTTTCAAAATTAGAATTGTCTTTCAAACTACCTTTTCACATTATATTTTCTTTATTTATATATTGTGTTAACCCATTTAAGTTAACTAAGGTCACATATAGAGGGGGAATTATTACATTACAAATGTATGGTAGATACGATTAGAACTAGGCTGTCTTAGGACTTTAGGAGGGGAGCTATTATGTAAGTTTCAAATGTTGTGGGGTAGCCACCTTCCTAAGCCGATCATATTACCTTACTTAAGCTTCATTGTGACCAATGAACCGTTTCTTCAAAAGCATGTAAGGTTATAGAGCTTAAGGATCTTTAAAACTTACCCTAATTGTATTCATGAACCATTCTTTGAAGTTGGCAAATAAACGTGACATGGTAAGACCAGAAAAATAAAAATATATATATAACTGTAAAGTTTCATAATATATTCCCTATAAATATTTTCTTTATAAATTTTTCTTTTCTTTGTAAAGTATCAATGTAATTCCCATGTAAATAGGATAGTTTGATATAATCTTCTTTTCATCTTTTTTATAGGAAATGGTTAGTTCCTCTCTTACACTGGCCCTTATTAAGGAAATTCACATCCATAAGCCTCTAGTGCCTAAGGGAATACTCAAAAGATGGTTTCGGTTTTTCAATCTAAACTAGTAGAAAGTCATACAAGACAAGATTGAGCCCATCCTTTCACTACTCAAAGTTTAAATTAACACTACCATGGTGCGGGCTAATCCATTTCTAAGAGCCAAGAATGTTGACCTTTTGCTTTAGTCCACTTTGTTTAAGATTAATTGTTGAGGAATACTCCCATCCGTTAAGGATCTTATCTGTTGAAAAAGGATATGTTCCAGTTATCATAATTAGGCTTGCAAAGATTTTCGAAAGACTCTTGAGCCTTCATGAATCAGAAACATGTAAAATATGGGCAAATCCCCATAAGAGAATCATGAGGGTGGACGATCTCTTCACTTAGTTCATGATCTTGTCCAGCTATAATAAGAAACTCTTTTGTACTAGCTTTAAAGTTTGGCAACAACATAGAGTCAACACATATATCTTAGAAGCATTTAGGATTGTTTTGTTTCATAATGGGGTATTTCACATTCCAATTTTTAGAAGGAAAGCCATACATTTCGACATTACTAGTTAAATAAGCTAGATTGCTTAGTTGCTTTCAAGAAGAAAAGAATGGAGACTTGAAGACCAATATTGCCTTACTATTGGTTTGGTTCATCGACCATGCCTAGAGCTATAAACTTGACTTCTTTCACAAGAAAGGCATCCAGATGATGAACCCCATTAAAGCATTTGTTGCTATCATTGAATTACCTGAAAATGTTGCTATCTATTCTTGGTTAAAGCTTTCCAAAAGTTCTATATCGAAGATATCTCCTAAGTTGCCAAATGGACTAAGGTAACAGAGTTAAAGAAGAGAAAGAAGATAAAAGAGAAGCCAAGACACTACGAGAAAAACAGGAGCTAAACTTTAGGGATTATTTGTAATGAATTTTTGAATAATATAATAGAAACTCTAAAGATGCAATAAAAATCATTTTCTTGTCACATTATAGTCAGTTTGCCAACTCCTCTCTTTGCATTTACATGTCCTCATATTGCATTTTTTATTTCTCTTGTAAATATTCATTGTTGGTTTTGTTAGCTTATATAACTTTGTGAAGTAAAAACATAAAGGAAAATTTTTCTAAGTAGGCTCGTAAAAGTCATATCCTTAGGCTTCTAACTATAAATATTTAATTTCTTTTACAAGTCCTTTTCTCAATGCCTTCCATTTCAACTCTTTCCATTCTTTTGTCAATTCTCACTTATATGTCCTTAGGATTATATTTCTAGTAGGTAACCTTTTAAAACCTACAAGTTATTAGTGATTAGTCTTTAGGTTCCTATTCTCTTAGAAATGTTTTTCTACTCCTTTCTCATAACTTGTAAACTATGTATTCTACTACCTATTCATTTTTAAATAATTCCTTTTCTCTCTCTCTCAAAGTAGTTTTTGAAAAAAAAAAAAAAACGAAGAAGATAAAGAAATCAAAGAGTTGCTAATAGGTATGGATTCTTATTAAGAGTAATGGCTAACAATGGAAATAACAACAACCTTGACGAGACCAACCCTGTAAAAGTGAGGTTTCATTCATTAGAGTAAATTGTAGCAAAAGTGACTAAACATATGAACATCCAGTGTTTGAGAGCATAGGATATCAGTACCAATGCATGCCATTGCTAGCAGTAAATACTTATTTGGGCAAATGCATATGTGAAGTTGAACTTGTAGGTTATGATTGAAATGATTCAGTTGTGATATGCAATATTATCTATATTATGTTGTTTGTTATCCACTCTTACTCATCTTCAGTAGTTAAGGAGATAAAATGTTTTATCCTTAAGTTAACTGCATCGTAACGGGCCCAACACTAAGGGGGGATATATATACTGAGAGTATGAGTCAGAGTTAGCGACTTTTATATGAAACCTGTTTTAAGTTAGGAATCCTATTATTGTGAAGATGATAAAGGAAAAAGCGGGTTCATGTTTTGATATAAATATAATGTTGTATACATAAGTTGTAACAGAATATCCTACTAAACTTCGATGTAGCAACCCCTTCATTATGTAAACAATATTGTCTTTTGATAAATGAGCAAGTTGAGTTAAGTTTTGAATAGATATTCTTGTGTGATAGTGCATTTCGTGTTAAGCCGAGATGTGACAAATAAGGAAAAGTAAATTGATTGAAGACCAAATTATCCCAAAAAGTCTCGTAATCGCTATAAATTCAATAGACTTTGAAACAAAGACACTTAAAAGGCATCTTACTCCAACCTCAATCCCAATAAGTCAACTCCTTCATCAATTAACAGAGATAGGAATGCTGAACTGCATACCTCCTCTACTTAGACATAAGTTCAAGAGGCTAGATCTTAGCCTACCATGTGAATATCACATGTGTCTAATAGGTCATTTTATAAAAGAATGTTGGAAACTAAAGCGCAAGATTCAAGACCTAATTGATACTAAGTAATATGTTAGGTAAGCGCACCTATCAAATCATAGCGAAGTGGATTATGAGTCCAAATGTCAATTCCTCAAAGACTTTGACTACTAATACTCACTAGACTTCTATTATCCAATTGGCAAATTTGAGTTTAAGAAACTTAAAGAATCTAAATTAAATTTTAGTAACTACTAAATTAACAACTAATCAAGAATTATTCAAGAACTTAAACAAGAAAGCAATAAAAGTATAAATTAATTTAAGATTCAAAGAACTCGTATGTAGATCTTTGCTTTCCCTAGACTTAACATGTGAGTTCTATTAAAGATAATTTATTTCTTTATCTTTCTTAACCGAGAAAATTCTATACTAAAGTTAATCACTTTCTTAAACCAATTAACCCTAATCCTAAAATTACCTATTAAAATCTCTTATCAATAGTATGACTTAAGATTGCATTATTGAACAACTAATTCTCTACGCTTTAATTCAAAATTTCAAAAGGATCTTGCAAATTATCCATAATCTTGCAATAACTCTCATCAACTATGCCTAAATCTAATATTATAAGAAATCTCTTGATTCTCATAAGATATCAAATGCTAGATTACTACTTACGGAAATAAGAAACTAAATTATGAAGTATTCATAGTTGAATCAAGAAAAAGACTAAAGAATTAATTAAATCAAATAATAATCATGTCACATGAGTAGGTCTAGGTTCCATAAGACTTAGATACCAAAGATCTACTCTTCACTCATTGTAAACTAACATTCTAAAAACAAAGAGTAAAAAGAATTAGAAATAAGAGTCATGAAATCCATAAAAGGGTTGAATCTTGAAGTCTTCTCTTCTTCTTGCTTTCTTGAATGTTTTTACTTTCATAAACTCTCCAAAATTTGTGCCAAAAAGTTCTTTTTAAAGCAAACCCTAACAAGGCCTTATATGGGAAGTAAATAAAAAATTAGGTCGGTTGGAAAAGATACAATCGTATCCCTTAGTTGTATACTTAACTATGATTCACTTTTCCTTGTTTCTTTTTCAAAACTGGAAATGACACATCCAAGGATATGGTCATGTTGTTTGGTCATGTATTGGGTTGTGATACTTGAAAATAAACTCCAAATTTGCTTGAAAATGACACAATCATATCGTTTAATTGTATCGATCTTCAAATATTCATAACTTGCTCATTTTAGCTCTAAATTGAGTGAAATTTGTTTCATCTTTTTGTTTTCTTGTGTAGTTCGTTTCAAAACATAGAAAACAAAAATTTACTCAATTAAGTATTATTATCTAAAAATAAACCCAAATATTAAGGGAAAATCACTAAATAAAATATATGCAATTAAGAACTCATCACTAGGTTACTTCAAGTAGACTTTACCAATCTAAATGGGCCGAAGGTTAAGGTAAATGCTCTTTCACAATATGTTGGGTCATGTAGCAACATGATAGGAATATATAAACAGAAGGGGGGTAAGAGTTTAAGTTAAGGGAAACTAGGGTACTTCAATAGAAACTAGAGATTGATGGGCAATTATTAAAGAAGCTTAACTACTTTGTAATGTCAGAAGTTTCCTAAATAAAAGTTCTTCATTTCTTGAATATATCTTGGTAAAATTTTATATTGGGACAAATGAATGCATATTTTTGGTGTCTCATTTTGAAAGTTTAGAATGAAAAAAAGCAAGTTGAATTCCAAACACCAACCTTAAAATACATCTTAAGAGTTGAGAGTGACATCAATTTGAGGCTATTAGACTCATTCTTTAAAAGTGGTCCATCTTGAAATTGATATGCTAATCACAATGATGTTAGCTATTCATTTCTCTATCCTAAAATACAAAATATCCCTTGTTAACCTCATTGAGCCTTTTTTCTAATGAAGTATTTCAAAAATTAAACCTTATCAAGAATTACTTCATAAGGGAGTAATTTAGAGGTTAGGGTCATTAAAAAGGAGAAATCGTTAAAACTAATTTGTGCTTGCTCCAATTGCCTCAATTCAACTGTAATTATTACTTCTAGATACTTATTCCCTCTAAGATAAAGAAGGGCTTCCATTTTGAACACTATACATAAACTACATACACTATGAGTCATACACCAAAAAAGGGGATGATCACTTTTGTCTTGAAAGAAAAAAAAGAAAGAAAGAGAAGAAGAATGAAAGGGGGAAAAAAAAGACAAAAAGAGCAAAAGAAAAAATGAGAAAATTTGAAAGAAAAAAAAAAGAGAAAAATCTACCCAAAAAAAAGAAATATGTAAAAATAAGGTGATCAAATCTAAAACCCTGAAACTTAAAAATGATTAAGGGCATGTATCTTAAAAGGCCTATTCTAAAGTAAGGACTAACCTTCGAAATAAAAACCCCTAAATATGAAAGAGTAGAGTTAAAAACCAAGACTTCTCATATTCACTCTTTTTGCAAACTAAGGCTCGCCTACAATTCTACCCTTCCTTAAAAGCCCTTTTAATTAAAGAAAATAACTTATCTTTAGTAAAAGTTACATTTAACATTAAGGCAAGCATAATTTAGTTTTACCTATAAGGTTATTGACTTGTAAACTCGAGTTGAAGAGCAATTCTTTCATAAAAAAAAAAATGTTTCATTAATATCTATTTTTGAAATCTATGACTAAAAGCCTATATTACATTGCAATCCAAAAGAGACCTAACAGATTGATTAAATTGTATCACTTGTAAGATAGAGCATAATTTTTGGAATTGTAGTCAAGAGTGATAATTTAAATTAAGAGAAGGTAAGGAAGCCTTTCTCTAAACTAATCAATTATGGGATATCATTCATATGACTAAAAGACTTTTGAAAAGTCTTCAAGAAGAGTCATTGCCCTTATGATCACCTTAGGTGACCTTAAATGATTACTCACCCCGAGTAACTCAAGAAAAGAGGACCCTCCTAAAGACAAGATTATCAGGTGATTTGAGCAAAGTTAAGAAAAAGAGCAAATTGCCAAAGGCCTTCATACATTAAGAACCCAAACTTGTTAGCAATCTTAAAAAATAAATTAATAAATAAATAAAAATATAATAAATAAGAGAAGAGAAAAAATAAAAAATTTTCTTTAAATTAATTCCAAACTAGTCTTTCTATCAAACTTTTTTGGCCCTAATGTTCAGTTTTGTCACTTTTAAGCGTGAGTCCTATCTCAATTTTCGTCCTACTTAGTCCTAGTGACCATTTTTGGTTTTATAATATCTACCCAACTTCAAATAAAGGGACCTAGTCCTTAGTGACTAATCCAAAATCTCTTTTCGTCAATTTAAGACATTGTTGGGCGTTTGGGTCCACCAGATCGAGTAACCATTATGACCCGGTCTATCTCTTAAATTAACCCTTAAGCTCAATTTTGTCAATTCTAACTAAATTGCATAATTGAGAAAATTTTTTGACAAACCTGATCAATTTTCAGTAACCATTAATCCAAGATGGTGAACAAAAAGCCCATCAATGTAAGATGGTGCTATACTTATCAACCCAAGATGGTGTATAAGTTTCTTTAAAAGCCCATCAATCTAAGATGGTGCTATGCTCGTCAATCTAAGATGGTGCTATACATGTTAATCTAAGATGGTGTTAAATCCATCAATCCATCAATTCAAGATAGTACTAAACTCATCAATCCAAAATGGTGAACAAAAAGGTCCATCAATCTAAGATGGTACTAAATCCATCAATCTAAGATGATGTTAAACCTCTTAATCCAAGATAGTGGACAAAAAAGCCCATCAATCTAAGATGGTGCTCACATTGGTGTTAAATTTAACAAAGTGAAAAAAGCCATCCATCCAAGATAGCTATTTAAGGTCTACTTTGTATTATTGTCCATCCAATATGGCATCTTTAGGGTTTTAGACAACTCATAGAGCTTTGTCCTATCTCACATCCCTTTTAAGGTTATAGTTAGTTCGTAGAGTACTATACCATTCAAAAAACCCACAATTGTATCTCGTTAGTTCTTAAAGTGTCCTCTTTCTCTTTCCCACTTCACCTAAATCTCTAGTGGATTAGGTTTAAGATAGCTAGCTAGCCGCGACGCTTCTTAATATAGTTTATCCTTCAAGAAAAAATGGTACTTCTTTCATCTTTATAATAAAGTTTTATTCAAACTTCACCATAAAGAGAAGTAGTTGTAGACATTACATTTTTCTCCCTTGTAGTTTTAGAAATTTTTTCTTAGAATAAGGAAAAAGAGTTATAATTCAAAAATACAAAAAAAAAAATAGAAAATATAGAAAAAGAAAAAAAATTGCAAAAAGAAAAAAAAAAAATTAGGAAAATAAGATTTTTTAGGCCATAGGTAGCTTTTAGTATTATTGGGTGATATAAACTAGATAATTTGTTTTTAGAGTTGAATAATGTCTAAGTGCACACAATAATTAAAATTGGGTTTCATTTAAATTTTTATTTTTATTTTTGTCATTATTTTTTTATTATTTTTCTTTTTAAAACATACATATATGTGAATTGGTCATTTAGGGTTAATTTGACTCAAGAAATAGGTTTAGTATTTTTTTTAATTCTAAAAAAATAAACAAATAAACAAAAAGGGAAATGAGGGTTTCGAATTAGGTTTCACCTAATCCTATAGCAAAACAAGGCCAAAGGCCCTAGCATAGGACTAAGCCCACGCATGCAAGCACAAGAAGCGCTTGCTTCTTTTTTAAGCCATACGCATGCAGTGCATACATGGGTAGGGGCATGTGGTACATGCCCTACAAGTGACCACCATTGGTTTCCTCCATCCAGTTTTTTGCAAAAATGGAAAAGAAGAACCCTATACAATCTCCTCTCTTTTTGACTCAATCAAACCAATTTCTTAAGCAAATTTTATCTAATTAAATGCAAAAATTCAAAGAATAATTAGGATACTAGTAATTGGTACCCATTTCTTATCCAAATCCATCTTCTTTGAAAGTCAAAATCAGCATTAAAATCACTTCGAGCTTAATATCTAAGATAGAACATAAATGGTGATTTGGGCAGTAATGTTTCTTTTCAAGCTTATATAAGCTTATTAATGTATAAATAGGTGTTTCTATCTTCATTTCTAACATCAATCTACACTCATAAACATCCATTCAAGCTTTAATGAAGCTTTCTCACTCTAACCTTAAAACTTGTGGCTAGTCTCTCTCTCTCTCTCTCTCTCTCGAATTTCTAAGCTTTTTTGTCATTTGTGAGACAAATCAACACTACCACCAAGATCATCACACTCAGAATTTTTTATTATGAACCTTCCCATATGTAGTTGTACATTAAAACTTGAGCTTCATTAGCCAAAGTTTTGGTCACCTACCACCTTTGCCACCTACCACCAACCTTTGCTCTTTGGTTGAAACTAACACCATGGTTGAGTTCGTAGTGCTTGAAAAACCCTAACCTAATACCCTTTTGAACTCCAACTGCCACTGGGTGTGGTACGTGCAACCCCCTCGTCGCCTCTTCTTCAAACACCACCAAAACCACCTCCATTTGCCATCGTACTATCACTAATCAAATTTTTGCTAATATAATGTTCATGAAACCTTGGTTACTTGCTTAAAACTTTGCCTCGAAGCCATTGAGAATTGTTAATTGAAGTTGCAATTTCCTTCTTCCTCATGTGACTTGCCTATCCTTTCAAACTTGACCTACATCCAATTTTTGTCTATCCATACCCAATTTACGTCTAGCCTAAGCATAGATTTAGTCCTATTTTTCCTATTTTGTTTTGATTTCTTTTTTACTTTTTTTTTTTTATTATTAGTTTATTTTTTTTCTCCACCTTTGTTCATTATAACTAAAAAAAGGTTGTAAATAGAAATATATGTACATGATTTTTTTTTATTTCCAAAAATGTTCATTTTAAAGTAATTTTTGTTTATTTATTTTTCTTTCTCATTATTTTCTTAAATAACAAATATGTAAAAGTTTTTTTTTTATTTTTTTTTTTTTGTGACTTAGAAAAGTGGTTTCTTAAGTAAAAAATTGTTATTAATAAATTTTTTTAGGGCCTATTTTTAGCCTTTCCCAAAATAAAAACTTAAAATAGGACCCTTTTAGAATTCTTCTTAAACAATAATTAAAAGGATAAAAATGTAAACTCAATGATTTTTCATAAGTAAAATGATCAATACACCTAAAGTTTTCGGAAATAAACTACGGAAAGTTGAATCCTTACTAGAGGGTACGTAGGCAATGGGGTGACTTAAAATAGGATTTTTTTTATTTTCCCTTTTGTGAATAAATTTAATTTCTTAACTTCTTCTTTTTTTTTTTTCTTGTAAATAAATTAATTTTCTTTAGTTGTAAATTTAGAATGAGTTAAAAGGGTATTTTGCAAATAAAACTAAATTCAAAAGGCTAAATTGATACTTATTCTGAGTTTAATAAGTTAGCCACCAATCTCGTAATGTCTGGTTTCTTGAAAATTTTTCAAAAGTTTTTCAAAACATAGGTTAGTGGTTAAATTAGAATTGATTCGCCTAATTAGTTCTAATTTAATCACTTTTTCCCCGTTTTGTCGAGTGGCGACTTCAATTTTTAAAAAAAAAAATCAAAAGAAAATAAGATTTTCCTTAATCCCCAATTGAGGGTTTATATTAAATGAATGGGGTTTAATTTTGATTGGATTAAGAAAAATAAAAAGTGAGAACAGAAAATTTAGGCTCAATAATCTGTCTTATTCAACAAGTATCGCAAAGCACAATAATCAATGTAAGCAACAACTTCAGACAAGATAAGATATGACTTGAATTTATCAAAGGCAAAGACTATTATAAGGAGTTTCTTTTTCGTAGTGGTGTAATTCTCCTAAGTTTGAGTAAGAGTTATGCTCGTATAATAGATCAACTGGAAATGCTTATCTTGCCTTTGACCTAATACTTTCCCTATAGTATAATCATTAGTGTTGCACATTAGCTCAAACTGCCATAATCGAGGCATTAGTCATTTTATCTTTTAAAGTATTAAATGCATCCAAGTAATCTTAGGAAAATATAAATGGAGTATCCTTTTCTAATAATTAGGTTAAAGGTTTAGCTATTTTTGAAAAATATTTAACAAACTATCTATAAAACCCAGCATGTCTTAAGAAACTACATATAGCTTTAACAAATGTGGGATGGGGTAATTTAGTAGTAGTGTCAATTTAGCAGTATTAACTTCAATGCCTTTCCAAGACACCTTATGTCCTAATAATATCTCCTCTTGTACCAAAAAATGACACTTTTCCCAATTAAAAACTAAATTACTCTCTTCACATCTAGTTAGTACTTTTTCAAGGTTCCTAAGGCAATCATCAAATGAATTCCCAAAAACTGAGAAATCATCCATAAAAACCTTCATGATATACTCTATAAATTCATCAAAAATTGCCATCATGCATCATTGAAAAGTCACTAGTGCATTACAAAAGCCAAATGGTATTCTTCTATATGTAAATGTACCATAAGGACATATAATTATCTTAGTTGTTTGGGGCAATAAGAATTTGAAAATGATTAGACAGACCATTTAAAAAGCAATAAAACATATGACCTGATAGACGCTCCAGCATTTGGTCAACAAATGGCAAGGGAAAATAATCCTTCCTTGTGGCATCATTGAGCTTCCTATAGTCAATACCGACTCACCAGCCTGTAACCATTTTCATCAAAATCAACTCATTCCACTCGTTTGGTACTACTATCATGCCTCCCTTTTGGTACTACTATCATGCCTCCCTTTTTAGGTATAACCTATACAAGACTCACCTAAGAACTATCAGAAATAAGATAAATTATATCTGTGTCTAGAAGCTTGATTACTTTTGCCTTTACTACTTCCTTCATATTTGAGTTCAAACGTCTTTGCAATTATACTACAGGCACATAACCTTCTTCAAGCAAGATCTTATGTGTATTTAACAAGTGACTAATTCCCTTGATGTCAAAAATCTTCCATGCGATTTCTCTCTTGTAATCCCTTAGCATATTGAGGAGTTGATTTTTCTATTGGGCAGTCAATCCTAAGGAAACTATCATTGGTAACCTTGAGTTTTCTTCTAGGAAAGCATACTCTAGATAGTTTAGTAGCTACTTCAACTCTAAACCCTGTGGCTCTTTAATGGAAGGCTTTAGTTTCGCTTCCTCTACATGCCCAAATCATTCAATCCTTTACTCTTGAATCGGAGGATTAATTTTTAGCTAAGCTTTTGCTTCAGTTACATTTAGATCAGTAAATTCTTTATCAGGAATTCCCTATGCCAAACATGATTGCAAAGGGTCCTTAAATAATAACTCTTATAAAGTATCAAATATAGAAAAATTAGTAGAATCAAGACTAAAACATTTATCATCGTATTCAACATATTTTCTCATTACTTCTTTAATTTTAATTATTATCTCTTCTTCTCCTACACTTAATGTAAGCCTACTATCGTTAACATCTATAATAGCTTTGGCAGTAGCTAAAAAGGTTTTGCCTAAGATGAGTGGTACCTTGATATCCTCGTCGATGTCTAATATGACAAAATCAACAAGAAAAATAAATTTATCTATTTTAACAAGCACATCTTCAATAATACTCTAAGGGCATGTTGATAAATTGTTAGCTAATTGTAAACTCATCCTAGTTGGTTTACATTTACCTAGACTTAGCTCCTTAAATAATTTATAAGACATTAAATTTATGCTAGCACCTAAATCAGCTAATACTTGTTTAATAGACAAATTTCCAATAAGGTATGGGATAGTAAAACTCCCCAGATCCTTTAGCTTTGTAGGAAGCTTGTTTTATAGGATGGCTAAACACTCCTCACTAAGCATGACCATGGATAATTCTTCTAGTTTCATCTTATTGGATAGTAACTCCTTTAAGAACTTTGCATATTTAGGCATCTATGATAAAGCTTCCACAAAAGTTAGATTGATATGTAATTTTTTAAATAAATCTAGAAACTTACCATACTACTCATCCTTCCTTAACCTCTAAGGATATGGAATGGGTGGTTTATACTCTTTGACTTTCAAGGGTTCTAGTTTTTCTTAGGCAGTTTAGATGTTTCTAAAACTTTATCCTTCTCTTCCTACATCATCAATTCAAGGTTTACTAATGTCTTTTCAAGTTGTTTAGCAATTTGCAACTCCTTTCCACTTCTCAAGGTCATAGCTTCAACTTAAGCTTGTAGTGAAGGCTTTAGTTGTTTTTTGAATGAAATCTTGGCAAGTTGTTCTATGTGCTTTTCAATGCTTAGTAACTTGGCATTGGCAATTTGTATGTACCTAGTCAACTTCTCTTCTAGCTTTAAGTTCTCCTTTTTAGGAGGGTAAGTTTGAAACCTATAAGGAACACTAACATTCATTAGTTAATTTGCATAAAAAAAAATCACCTATGTAAGTAAAACACTTCCTACCCTACTCTTCATGGTCATTATAAGGTAAATATTGAAAACCCCATTGATTCATACCCTGATAAGGTGGCCTTTGATAATAAGGTAGCATATATTGTCCTAGGTTAACTACATTAGGCATCATAGAATGCTATGCTAACATGGGATAAGAATTTAACCTTTTATTTAGCACATCCACCATTGCCGCTAAGGTTCTAGTAGACTCTGCATCCTTCAATGCTCGTTTCTTCCTACTAAGTTTATCACCTTCTTAATGATAGCTGTTCATAGATAAGCTTTCAAACAAAGCATAAGCTTTACTAAGTGTCTTTGAGTTTAATGTACCTCTTGTAAATGCAATGACAAATTGCTTAAAATTCAATCAATTGTAAAAAGGTTTATACCTACATCTAAAGTGGTATGGCATAATTAGGGAACTTTCCAAGTAACTCCTTAAGATGCTCTTAAGCATCATAAATTGTTTCCTTGTCAAACAAAATAAATGATGAGATATCGCTCCTAAGCTTAGCTATCATAGTTGGAGGATAATACTATTCTAAAAAATTTTCTATTACTAAATCCTAAGAAGAAATAGAATCTTTTGTAATGAGATTAACCAGTGCCTCGATTTTCCATATAAAGAAAACAAAAACAATCTTAACTTTACCACATCATCCATAGCTCCTTTGATTTTGAAAGTTATACATATCTCTAAGAAGTTCGCAAGATATGCATATGGATCCTCCTCTAGAGAACCTTCAAATTGCAATTGTCGCTAAACCATTTGGATAACAGTTAGCAAGATCACAAACTCATTTACAGTGATAGCTGGTCTTGCAATATTGGAGTTGACTCCATTAGTTGACGATTTAATATAGTCAAATATAATTTTATGTACTTCGTCTTTATTGGCCATTGCTCCAAATTTCCTCATCATAAAACAAGAAAATTCAAGTTAGATTTTGGTTTACTTAACAAAAAGAAATATAAAAATAACAAAAAGTAAAATATTAGAGTAATAAAAGAACAAGCTTTCTTGATCAACAGTCCGCAGCAACAGTGCCAAAAACTTGATAGAGCGTATACCATGTTATTAAGAAAGTGTACTTATTAAGTAATAGTATAAAGGATTACAAGGGTCTAAGGTTATCAATCCCATGAGATAATTACTGTATCTTATGTTAAATTGAAATATTAATGATAAATTGAATGAAAATAGAGAAATAGAAACTAATAAAGAATTATCTAATAATTTAATAATGGGATAAAACTAAATAAACATAAATTAGGATATCTAGTGTAACATGTAGAATCATATGGTTTTTAATGAATTTCTTATTCTTATTAATCGAAGGAATTCAAGTGCTAATCTAATAGGAATCATTCTCTATTAAATTCTAATACTAATTATATCCCACTTGAATAACTTTTAGGATAGGATTCCTGAGAACAACATTAAGAATGGGAATTCTTCATACAAACAAGAAAATAATTAATTCTTGAAAGAAATTTATAACTTATCTCTAAACTTATAACAAATATCTTCAATTATGATAAATCTATTTATCTATTGGTCTCGTGACTTTAATATATAAAATCGGATAATTAAGTTAAGACCCTAGAAATAACAATTTAATCCAAAAATAATACACAATTGAATTAATAAGAATAAGAGAATTGCATTAAAATAAAATAATTATAATATACTACATTGTTATCTCAATGGTTCACAAGTCTACATATTAATACTTCTAAGCTATAATCATAGTAAAGATAAAAATTTGCATGATAAAAGTAAAACTAAACCCTAAAAAAAGTGTTTCTATTCTTTACTATCTCTATCCTCTCTTTCTTTTTTTTTTCAATACAAATATGTGTCTTCTATATATAGTATTTAGATAGAATAATCTTTAAATGACAAGTGTATTATAGCAAACTAGAGGCCCATAAGCATGGTGGTTGGGCATGAACAACACCTTGCAATAATTTTGACAAGAATCATTGTGAAAGTAATTATGAGAATATCACAACTAGAGAATACGGTCATAGTGGGTGACTGTGGTCATTTTCTTTGCAAAAATCTTTCGAACTTCAATTTGAAATTAAAGACATGAGCTTTACGGCCAAGAAACATAATTGTGAATGCAACCGTTGTCATCTTCCTTACTTATTTCTTGAACAAATTCTCTTCAATCCTTATTATTTTCGCATTATCATTCAAAATGGATGAAATTCTTCTCAAAAATCATCTAATTCTTATCTTCTCATCACATTGCTTCAATTGAGTGCTGAAATAAAAAATAACTCAAATCAATAGTAAATTCAACTAAAATTATATTAAAATAACTAAAAATATCTAGAAAAATAGCATAATGAATGAGTGTAATTTTACACTAGTCAACATACCACCACCACCAAAAGTTATATTTTAGGAGAACATAAAAATGGGAGGTAAATGGATGTTTTAAAAAGTTTAGAGAATTAAAATGCTTTTGAGGGTTTACATATAACTGTACGTGTGGTAACAATCAAAATGTAATTCAACCAAATTCAACAATCTTAATAGTAAACCATTAAATGAAATGAATAGATCCATATTCATTCAAGAAAGGAAATTTGTTTACAAGATTTAAGTGTAAAAAAGTAGATGATTTAGGGAAAAAATGATAGTAATTATATTTTATCTTTTAAAGCACCATTGTTGTTGTGATTTAATAACCAATGTTGATGGCATTGTCATTTCATTGCATGGAGGAGGATGAGGGATCATTGAGTTATTTCCTATAAAATAGTTAAGAAAGAGATACAAGTAGTTATCCTTCCTTTATTAAAACGTTTACTTTCGAACTATCATAACAAGGAATATGTTACATCCCAAATACTTGGAATTTTGACATGCTGCATATCTTTATTTGTTAAAATGGGCATATAGGGTTTAACAAATCTGGATGGGGGAATTTGATTGATGTGTTAAGCTTGTACTAATTGCATCTCATGCTTCAAGTACCCTTGAAGAAGTGATGTACAGATATAAGTAGAAGGATTGTTTAGAGAGAATAAAAGGAAAAGAAATAGATAATCTCAATGCCTTGAATACACAAATGACATATAAGTAAGTTTAGGGCCTGACATTGTAATTCTTAAGGTCTTAGCTTATTCTTTGCCTATTGTTATGTGATATTTGAGAGTGAAGATCTCGTAGTAAAATATTGCTTCTCTTATCTCAAGATTGTATCTAAAATGGAGGCATCACTGGGATTTTATAAACTCTTAGACTCAAACAATCTCATTAGATTGCTTTAGTGATTGACAGATGAGATGAAAAGTATTCACTTTAAGGGTTATCTTAATGAGTTTTTCATGGAAGTAATGCCTATAACCTTCCTTATTGAGCGCATGAGTCTACATGAGACAGATTGAAAGCTAAATGGTCGGTTCAATAATTCCTATTCTATGTCCATTAAGCCAAACCTCTTAAAGTCATTCTAAGATAGGGACCTAACTCCATGACACTTATCATTAGTCCAAGAGTCTAAATATTTTTAGGTTTAGCTAAATAATTTGATAAAGTTAATTTATCCCTCTATATTTATAATGAGAATGCTAAAAATTTAAAATGCTAAAACAAAATCCATTAAATAGTTTCAAAAGGAATCTCATATGGTAAAAGTGTCATAAAATACAAAAAATTTTGTATGATTGTAAAATAAATGAGAAAATTGGTTATGGCCTAAAAGAAATCATCACGTGAAACTTCATTTGAATATCACTTGAATAGTGTTAAAATAAAGTAATAGAAACCCTAAAAAGTTAAAAGTCAAATGATCCCTATTGCCCCCTACACCTAACCTCATATACCAAGCTAGAGTCCTCATTGATTTCCTTAAAATAGTAATTTGGGTTGCTTTTTTGTTATGGTACCTTTTTAGTAATTTCTAACAAGTCCAACTGGTCAAGCATATTAAATCAAGTGCTAATCTTTCATGTTTTTCTTTTCCTTTTTTTCACTTCTATCTCTCTCTATCCATCTTTTTAACTGCCTCAACTATTATCTTCTATCTCTTTTGTTCCTTCTTCTTTTCTTTCATTTTCACTTCTGTCTTTCTCTCTCTAAATTTCCTTTTACTTCAATAATCAACCAAAACCTCATCTTGCAATGTGCTTTTTATTTTTTATTTTTTTAAATAATTGGTCTCTTAGTAGTGGAAGTAGCTTTTTTATTGACAAAAAATGTTTTGAGACAACAATTCACAATGGATTTACCCTCTTAATTTAGTTTTTTTTTTTTTTTTTATCATAGCGTATAGCATGATAAACTTACAATGTAGGAGAATAAATTGTATTATTGGAAAAAAAGACTAAAACTATAATTGATCATAGGGTCTTTATAATCTTATAACCTTAGGATAAACAAGATAAGTCAACAAAATCCACGTAAAATAAAATGAGATAAAATTTCCTAAACTAATAAAAAAAAAATCTTCTCTAGCAAATTTCAAAATTGGAATCAAGAGTAAGGATTAGAAACTTGAGCTTCTAGCCTCTTATGGTTCTAACTTAGGATGATTTTGAGCATTCTAGGTTTAACTTCTGGATGAACTTGATAAACTTATGATTTCTTCTTTCTTTGTTTGTGGTAATCTAGTTGATCTATGATCTGTAGTTGTAGTTCATTCGCATTAGTCTCCTCCACTTAGGAAAAAAACTAGACCTTAAGTTTAGATAAAGAGGTTATAAAGAATCATGATAAAAAGAAAAATTTGCAGCATTGAGAGCCTTTGAAATGGTCATGCTATTAGGAAGATCAACGGCATAAGTATTGTCATTTATCTTTTGAAGTACCCTATAAGGATTGTACTTTTTCTACTGCAATTTACTATTGGTACCCATTGGGAACCTCTCTTTCCAAAGATATACCTTAACTTGATCTTTTACATTGGGCATTTCAACATGCCTATATTTATTTACATCTATCTTATACTTCTGATTAGCATATTCAAGCTTCTACTTTACTTCCTTATGTACTTCCACAATATGCTTAGCCATATTCGTAGCTTGAATGTTCTTTCCCTCACCTTAGGTAACTGAATCAAATCAAGGGTATGTTAAGGAGTCTTTTTGTACATAATTGAAGATATTAATTCTCTAGTGGCACTATAAACAACATTATTATATGCAAAGTCTACTTATATTAGTGCAACATACCATTATCTTAGCTTATCTCTATAAATACTTCAAATTAGATTTTTAGGTTCTACTAATAGCTTCTATTTGCAAGGTAAGTCTATGGTGAGCAATGCTGCTAAAATTCAAGGAAGAATCACTGGATTTTGGAATTAAAAATCGTATCATGATTAGAATTAATGGATTTTGAAAACCATGTAGCATCATGTGAACTGTCTAACTTGTCATCCAATTTTGGAATTAAAAATTTATAACCTACTGTGGTTCTATTGATAGTTATGCTATTAATATACATCTTTTAACTTCCATCTATCTTTGGAGTCAAAAGTGTAGAAATAACACAAGAGCTCATGTTTTCTTGCATAAGACATTTTTGAAGCAACTCATCTACCTTCTCATTTAGAATCTTACTTTCCCTTCAGTTCATCCTATAATGACATAAATTTGGCAAACTTCCACAATATATGAGAACAATTTGAATTGTATATCTCTCATAAGCGGTAGTTGATGAGCATGTACAGTACTGCTTAAGCAAGTACACATATTAAGTAATAGTATAGAAGACTCCTAAAGCTTAAGGTTATCGATCCCATGAAAATTGAACATTTACTCACACTAAATTACTCTAATTAAAATTGATTAACAATAATAGTGATGAATTAAAGGATAAAAGAGAAATTGAGAACAAGAACTAATTAAGACTAATTCTAACAATGCAATCAATTAAGAAAAACCTAATTAACCATAAAAAGTGATATCTAGACTTAGATCACTTAAAGATTAATATGCAGTAGCTTAAGATTTCTAATGTATTCCTTATTCTTATTAATCAGATGAATTTAATTTCTAATTTAGTAAGAATCACTTCTATATCAAGTTCTAATTGTAATTATATTCTACATGAATCACTTCTTGAATAAAACTCCTTAAAACAATATTAAGAATGGGAGTTTCACAACAAACAAACAAGATATAAACTTTAATTATAAAATAAGTCTATAACTTATCTCTAAACTTATAGTAAATCTCTTCAATTATGATAGATCTATTTATATATTGGCCTTGTAACTTCGATACATAAAATCTAATAATTAAGTTGAGATCCCAGATTTAATAACTTAATCAATATAAAACACATAATTAAATTAATAAGAACAAGAGAATTTTATTAGAATAATAACAAATAAAGTACACTACATGTTACCTTAAGGTTACAAGTCTAAATATTGATGATTCTACACTAAGAACTTGATAAAAACAAAAACTTTCATGAAGAAAAATAACTAAAACCTAAAACTTGAAGAAATCACTTCTATCCTATTTTATGATGTCCTTCTCATCTTTTTTACATGTATTTGACATCTATTTATATTGTTTAGACAAAATAATCTTCAAATGGCAAGTGTCTTAAAAATCATGACATGTCTACGAGTAAGTACATGGCTATGGAGTTTAGGTGTAGACTACTCCTTATAGCAATTCTTTGAGAAATTGTCTTGAAATTAATGATGAGAAGATCACAATTATAGATCACAGCCATGGAGTTGGACTGTAGTCTTGTACCTAGTCAAAATTCTTTGAGCTTCACTTAGAAATTGAGGATGTGGGCTTCACAACCAAGGAACACAGTAGTGAAGATCAACCGTGGTCTTCCTCATTGCTTCATTTTAGGAAAATTCTCTTAACACTTGGTATCCTTAAGTTATTCTTCAAATTTAGATGGAATTTCCTTCAAAAATTGCCTAAATTCTCTTCTTTTCACATTATTACTTCATTTGAGTCCTAAAAAAAAAAAAAAAAAGACTCAAATCAATAGCAAAATCATAAAAATTGAATCAAAATATTCAAAATACTCAAGAAAATAACATAAGAGATAAGTGTAAAATTACAATCAATAGTAGTTCATCAAGAATCGCCTCTAGCATCAATTCTTTGAATTCTTGCAATAAAGAACATATAACTTTTAGGTGCTCCTTCACTTGCAATTTAACCTCATTTAATACACATGAACCTCTCTTATCTCTTTAATTTCATAATCAAATTCATGAATAATAGATAAATTGCTCTTCTTAGGAACTTTTGACTTAAGATTTAATGGTAAAAAAGTATACTTCATACCTTTTTTTCTCTATTTTATATGCATTATTTTTAACTAAATGTTAGGTATCAACATATTGCCAAGGTCTACCAAATAATATATGACATACATCCATATCAACAACATCATAGTAAACTTTATCATAATACTTACTAATAAAGGAAGGTACTTTGCATCTTTTTATAACCTCTACCTTTCCTCAAAGTGTCGAGATTCCATAAGGAGCTTCAACTTTTCCATAGCATCTCACCCAATAATGATTTCATAACTGCTACATTCAATGATAACACTAAACACTTGAACATTAATGGTAAATCTAGTTCTCAACAACTAATGGTATTGGGTATGATTTTCTTGCTTTAGAGATAACATAAATCTTGCAAGTATATAGGTCTGACCTTCATTATCATAATTCTCCTCATCTCCATTGGTTTCACAATAGACTTCCTCATCTTCTTTATCTTTCTCCATGATATTCACCATCTTCCTCATAAGATATTCATTTGACTTATGTCCTGGTTGACTGTACGTAAAGCACTTAACTATCATACGCTTGGCATATGGGTTTTTTTATTTCTTCTCCTATTTTCATTTAGCTTTCAGCACATGGTGTTTACTTGCCACCTTATCCTCTAGCATGCTTCTGCTATTACTACCTTTAATGGTGTCTATTGATATTGGGTTAGATTTTTCACTAAGCTTAATAGCTTATAATTTTCATAACCCCTTTTACTATGCTCTTACTCTATCATCTTTGCCTTTAGAGCCATGTTTTTAGCTTCTAACAAAGTTCTAATAACTTGAACACCAATTCTGTCCCTCAAGGCTAGCATTAACCCTTTTAAGTACCCAATAACTTGCTATCCTTTAGATTCATGAAGGTTATTTTGCTCTATTAACTTCATGAATTATATTATATATTCATTACATAGTTTTACTTCCCTATTAACAATGCTAGTACTATTGGAATAGGATTTCCTTGTGATCTAGAGGTAAGAATTCCATCATTAATAGATACTTCATCCTATACCATGTATGTATAAGACCTTTTCCTTCTCACTCTCTTCTATACTTAATTTATTCCTACTATGTAGAAGCTCCTCCCATTAATTAAAGCCGTTAATTTAACTCTCTTTTTCTAATGAAATTTCTAAGTAATCAAAGAACCTGTCAATCTCCACAATCCAATCTATAAACTCATCTATTCCTAAAATTTCATTGAAGTAAGTAACATCTACCATTAACCTAAAATCTCCAGAATCCCTATCATCACTACCATAAACATCTCTTCTTCTATTACCTTGATAAGGCTGTTGCCACATATATCTAGGTAATCCATAATCATCGAAATCTTCTAAATCCTCATTATTGATGTAAGCATAACTCTTATGGATAAGAGCAAGCCTACTGAAGGATTATCGACCTTGGGACATCTCACTTGAGCTCATCTTAAAGGTCTTATAAGAAAAAACGAATCTTCTCAACTTGCCTAAGACAAACTCTAATATCAAGAAGGCTTGCTGTTGAGCTCTTTATGCGCTCAACGCGAATGTACCCTACCCTACTTTGTTGTAAGTACAAACATCAAGCTCGCAACCCCTCCCTACATGGCCAACCTTCCTAGTGTCGAGGTCCCTAGAGTATGGATGTAATAGCAGTGCATCACCTATCTTAGCTTTTTTCTAACATTGTACTATATTCCTTTTGTTTTGTTTGTCGCATTTAGCCTTTTTTCTTATATAAGGTATCTTTATTTTATATTACTCTTTTGTAATTTCATTCTTTTGTTTTGTTGCCCTAGAGACATATTATAAATAGTCTCTTAACCTTTGTAATCAAAATCTTTAGATCATTATTAATGAATATTCCCTTTCTTTCTATCTTATGAGAAACCCTCTCTAAGTTATACCCCCCATACTCTTATCTAATCTTGCCAGTAGCTTAAGGTTAGTGACGAGTGGACCTTGGCTCTTTACTTGTGAGTCATATCAAGTGAAGACTAAGTCATGTTATGTTCGTTAGTGCGTCGCATCTACTAAATAGATTCAAGAAGCTACTAAAGTTTTACCCTTCCCATTACACTTTTCTTTGATATCTTGAAGGACCCATTTCTACCCTACAATAAAGCCTAGCGATAACTTAGCTCTTAGGTGCATCATATATACTAGTGTCGGGCCTTAAGGTTGTGATCGAGAGTTAAACAGTAACCTTATAAGACTTTATTGTGAGTGTTATACATACTTTGTTCTCACTACTATGAAACAAAGCAAGTTGTTACAACATTGTACAAAGCAGTGTTTAGTAATGTTGTATGGAATCTCTTGTTAGTTTGTATAGTCAATGAGATTTTGTTGTGGAAATATCAAATTTGAGTGTACAAGGGGATATAGGTAATGTTAAGAGTAATGTACTTAGGCATAGTCACATTGAGCAAAGGGTCTCTCTAATGATGAACAAATAGATTCAGAACCTCACCGCCATAGTGGCCAATCTAGTTGTGACCATCCAAAGGTTTATAGAAGCTCGTGGTCAAGGTGCATAAAATAGAGCAAAAGCACCTGAAGTGTGATTTCATGCTAATGTTGCTATTAATACTCTATTAGCTCCCCCCATCTAAGCTAAAGGACACCCATGACAAAAGCTTGAGTTAGGAGAACTTGTAGAGGAAGGAGTAAAGGGTGGCGAAGGTGAAGATGAGCAATTCCAAGAATTTGGTGAGCAAGAAATTCTAGCACCTAGAGGAATTGAGAATATTAAGGTTTAGGTTCTAAGCTTCTCTAAAACAGGTAATGTTGATGAATACATCGACTAGGAAGAAAAGATTGAGAAAATATTTGATTTTTATGACTATGAAGATGTTGTATGCATTTGAGTAGTAGCTCTAGAATTTTCTAGGTATGCAATGACGTGGTGAAAGAAGGTATGGGCTACACATCAATGAGCTCGACATGAGATAAGAACTTAGAATGAGATGAAGTGAGTTTTGAGGAACAAATTTGTTCCTGAGTATTATGAATAAGATACTTTCCGACATCTTCAAGAGCTCAAGCAAGGCAGTTAATGGATTACCAACCTCTGGTCCACTTATTCATGCACTCTTGAGAGGCCTTCAATCCTTCGCTAAAAGAATTCTCTCTTGTCAACCTACTAAGGACGAGAAATAGTACACAGCAAAATGGTGGCTAAACTCCTTGAGACCCTTAGGTGGATACACCTTGCTCCGCTTTAACCCTTATGCCGATGCCGATTACTCTCTTGCTAAGAACTCTTTATTGAGTGATGAGGACCCAAGCCTTGCACACTAAGTCTTGCTCAGACCTTCAGTTACCGAGAAACTTCCTATCGAGTACTAAGACATAGGCTCCTACTGGCTGAGACTTCTCTTTCAACTTATGGCTAATACTTATGGCATTCCTTACACGTCTCAACAACCTAGTGCTACACATCATAATCCAGCTCAGCTAATGCGCCCAAAGATTCCTTAGTACGAGACCATTGATAAGCTATCACCTGTTCTTTTCACCTGAAACTATACTATTTTCCATTTTTGTCATTTGTTGTATTTACCCTTTTTCATATGTACTAAGAATCCCTTTTTTATGTATGCCTTTTTGTAATTTTCCTTAATTGTAATGTTGCCCTAGGGACTTACTATAAATAGCCCCTTCTCTTTGTAGTCGGATTATAAAAAATTCCTCTTAAAAATTTTAAATATATTTATTCTTGTGAGATATTTCTCTCCAAATCTATTTTTCATACACTCTTATTTAGTCTTGCTAGATAGCTCAAGATTAATAATAGGTAGACCTTGGCATTAGCTTATACGTTACATTAAGTGAAGTGCCTAGTCATAATGTGTTCGTTAGTGAGTCATATCCTCCAAGCAGCTTCAAGTTAGGTACTATTTTTAGTTCGTCAACCTACCCATGCCATTTTCTTCAATATTTCGAAGGACCCATTGGTTCTAATCTCCTATGGCAAGTCCTAGTAATAATTGAGCTCCTAAGCACATCATATAATCTTGATATCAAAGCTTCAGATTACGACTGAGAGCTGTGTTGTGATATTTCTTACTAGTTTGCTATTTGATATACTCTGTTTTCATTTGGAAGAATAGAGCAAGTTTGACGTTCATTGTTCGTTTGGTATTTTCTATTTATGTAAGAGTTTCTTGTATGAAGAGTATTTTCTGAAGCTTCATTTTGAGAATATCGAATCCTAGTGTTTAGGGAGAGATTAACCATGCTGAGAGTGATGTTCATGGTTGTGGTCGTATTACTTAATAAACATCACATACTATTGATGAGTAGATACAAGACCTTGCCGCTATTGTAGCTAATCTCGTTGTCTCAGTATAAAAGGTTTTAGATATTGGGCCACAAGGGAGAGTTGTCATTGAACAAGGCTAAGAAATGGGAGATAGGTTGAGACAATAGATGAATGAGCAGAAAGCTCCCAAACCCATTCCTATGAACCAAGCACCATCTCATTGTGTTGATAGAGTTGCGAAAAGGAGACTCTGATTGGATGAAGTCAAGGAATATGAGGAGGAGGAGCAATATGTTGGGATAGACAAACGTGAGCTTAGAGCTCCTAAGGGAGCCAAGCATCTCAAAGTGTAGATTCCAAGCTTTAATGGGTCTGGTAGTGTTAATGACTACCTAGATTGGGAAGAGAAGATTAAAAAGATCTTTGACTTTTATAACTATGAATTTGCTATTCAAATCTGAGTAACTGTATTGGAATCTTTTGGATATGCAATGATGTAGGGGAAGAAGTTGCAGAATGTCCACTTGAGAGCCTGACAACAAGTCCGAACATGGAATGAGATGAAGAGAGTCTTGAGAAGTAAATTCATTCTCGAACACTACAAACAAGACACTTTCTGACATCTCTAAGACTTGAGAGAAGGTAAGAGATCAATGGATGACTATATCTGAGTGTTTCAGTTGCTTATGATTCGATGTGATGTTGATGAGCCCAAGATGCGAACTGTAGCTCAATTCATTTTTGGGTTCAGAATTGAGATTGGTTATCTTGTAGAGTTACAGAGACTTGGAAGTCTAGATAAGGCCATCCGAGTGGCATAGGTTGAGAGGCGGAGATGAAGCCAGATTAACCAACCAGGACTATCAAGCTAAAGTAGCATACCAGGCTGATTAGATCATGGCTAAGCACCAAACAATTCTAAGGTGGACCACTGAGGATAGGTGCCAAATAGACTGTAAGAGCATAAGCCCTTGTGTCGTGCTAACCGTGCTAATGCCAAAAAAGAACGAATTGTGGAGAACGTGTATTGACAATCAAGACATCAATAAAATTACTATTAAGTATCGATACTCGATCTCACGACTTAATGATATGCTTAACAAATTACATGGTGCTCGTATCTTTTCTAAGATTGACCTAAAGAGTAGATATCACCAGATCTGAATGAAGGTTGGAGATGAATGGAAAATGGCCTTCAAGATAAGGGATGGTCTGTTTCAATGGATGGTGATGCCCTTTGGTTTGATGATAGCATCAAATACTTTTTTGTAGCTCATGAATCATGTACTGAGGGTAATGATTGGCAAATTTGTTGTGATTTATTTCAATGACATTCTGGTTTATAATGCCAACCTCATCACCATGGTGAGCACTTAAGATTAGTACTCAATATTCTCTATGCTGAAAGATTATTCGGCAATTTGAAGAAATGCATGTTCTGCCAAAGCAAGATTATATTCCTCAGGTATATTGTTTTAGAGGTAGGAGTCCGAGTTGATGATGAGAAAGTTAAAGTTATTCTCGAGTAGCCCAAGTTGACTAATGCTATCGAGGTCAAGCGCTTCCATGATCTAGCTTAGTTTCATCGAAGATTCATTAGGAACTTCTATTCCATAATGGCACCACTAACCGAATTGACCAAGAAGAACTCTACGCTAAAGTGGTCAAAAAAAGCTCAGAAGAGTTTTGAAGATATCAAGTCTAAATTGACATCCGCTCTAATACTCACCCTACTGGATTTCGAGAAAGTTTTTAAATTTGAATGTGATGTGTTTGGAGTTTGCATTGGTGCTATCCTTAAGTAGGAGTGCTCACCCATTGCCTATTTTAATGAGAAACTCAGAGGAGATGTCCTGAATTACTCAACATATGACAAGGAATTCTATGCCCTTGTCTAAACACTACAAAACCGATAGCATTACTTGTTGGTAAGAGAATTTATCATCTACTTAAATCATGAATCTCTCAAACACCTCCAAAGGCAACAAAAACTTTCTCGGCATCATGTCAAATGGGTAGAGTTCTTAGAGTCCTTCTATTATGTCATCCAGTATAAGAAAGGTAGCACCAACACTGTGGCCGACGTCCTTTCTTTTCGTCATACCCTCATTATAACAATGCAAGCCAAGGTATTTAGATTTAGCACACTGCCCTGTTCTATATGAGCATGATTCATATTTTGGGCCCTTAATGACCAAGTATAATGTCGGAGTTGTGGACGGGTTCCACATAAGCCAAGGGTTTTTTATGAATGGCAAACAAGTCTATGCGTTGAGTAGTTCAGCTAAAGAGCTATTTGTCATATCCCATACATTAGTAATCAAGACATGAACATCTAAGTATTACGATAAAGCCCTATCTTTACATGATTAGGATCGATAAATCGAGTAGGCTAAAAGCTTATGAAAAACATGATAACCCTAATTGAGGAATCCTCGTACACCTGAAAGTAAAAAATATAATAATATGTCAAGATAGTGAGAATTTGCTCCGTATAAGACTTTAAAGTTGAGTTTAGGGTAACTGTACCTAAATTTAGGGCTTTCAAGACAAGTTATCCAATTGAACCCAAACTTTATAATTAAGATAAAAAAGTTAGTTGAAGTGATTTAGTGAAGTTGGATTTTGAAAATAATTACCCAAAATTACGATTTTACCTTTAAAAGTATGATTACTTAATATAGTATAAAATGATCAAAACCCTTAAAATCGAGTTTGGAATATGATGAAAACTTAAAAATAAGTTAATTAGACAATAAAAGAAAATAATATAGCATAATATACTATATGAGTATATACGTATGTTTCATATCATACCCAAAAGCCATGTTATTTAAGGATCCTATGTTTCATATCATACCTAAAAGCCGATGTTGAATCATTAAAAACCAATTACCACATAATAAAATCACTTCGTTAAAGATATCCTAGTTACACCATTAAAAGTAATATTATCAATTGAATCATTCAACTCCGTTTACGAGATTATTTATACTAAATACAACTCCATTTAAGGATCCTATGTTTCATATCATACCCAAAAGCCGTGTTATTTACAACCTAAACTAAGAATATATTTAATGGCATTGAAGTACGAGGATCTATATATAGAATATATGAAAATTTTCAAGGTTAAGGAGGGATTATTTAAACTTATTTATATAAAGAATGGACCAATGATAGTAAAAACATGTGATATCCTCTATTAGTAAGTTATATTTAGTGTACCTACTTAACTTTTGGCTATTTACTTGTATAATTTAAATATCTTTCTCCAAATCTAGTGAAAATGACTTTAGTCATACAATATAATTAGTTTAAATATCTATATCTTTTCTAAATATTTATTCGATTAATGACAAGTTTTAGATAAGATAATATCATAGAATTCTATATTATAGTTTTATTATTAGTCCCACATGCTCTAATTATCTTCGAAACTTTACTGTAAAATATATACAAACATAAAATTACATATATAATAAATACTTATCTTTTTTTAATAATATTCATAAATATATCCAAAAGTATCTTAAGACATTGTACAAATTCCAACAAAGTGACCATGACTATGTTTTAGTGCTTCTTATTAGCTACCTAAGGCTGCAAAGGCAGCCGATAAGAGCCCCTCGAGGCTTTGAAATTTTTAAGCAAATTTTTCTAATTTTTGCTTTCTTTAGTTCTGTATTAATTAAATATATTTTATAATATATTCAATTAATAGAATTTTCGTAGACGAATCATAAATGACATGTGTTTGATGACTAATAGTGATAATTAAAACTAAAGTATAGCTGTGCAAAGCATAAAGAACGATTATATAGGTATGTAAAGCGATAAATGGTAAATATATCAGTGTGTAAGATGAAATCAGCTCTGCAAAATGATTGTTCGGCAAGGGGAAAAAATATAGAATATGGAACCATAAGTAGTAAATGAATAAGGTAAAATTTGAAAATTAATTAACTGGTATTTTTAATTTTACTAGTTAAAAGAAAAAAAATTCACAGACATGTGTAAAAAGGAAAAACATGTAAAGCTCTGAAAATTTATAGTGTTAATTCAAAAAGCATTGACTCCATAATTCCCTGGAAATATAAATTATAGCTATCCGCTTTATAAATCAAATTGAAAAATAATATATCATTAGTGATAAAACCACACCAGCGTAGATGGAGATTATTTAAGTATCAATGATACTATATAATTTTTTAAAATTATTATTTATATTTTTAAATATTAAAACTTTATTAATATTTATAAACTTTTTTCGGACAAAGTATGCGTACAATTATTTTGTCACCCCCTTTATGTCATTGTAGCATCTTTTACTGACGACCTTCCCAGGGAGAAGCACAGGAAATTCTTGACCAGAAACTTGCGGCCGCTTGTGGTACCTCTAACGTGGCACGAAATCATTGGCTTGTCAGCTGCTTCCGTGGAAAGACAGCACCTCCTCGTCCATCTATCTATCTTATTGAGATGAAATGTGTTTATTCTACTTTCTTTTTCTCTTTTGCTTTTAGTACTTTAGCTGGATAAAACTTCTATGATAAAGCTTTAGGGATAAGACCTTATGTCACTTCATCATCGGGGAAAAAGTCCAACATGCGTGGGACTACTTAATCTCTCTCTTACTAGGAATTTAAGATCTCTTTTATGAGTATAATGGGAAGACAGAATTCATCCCGTATTACTTGTATAGAGCGATAATGCTAATGCTGATTAAGGCATAAGATTTTGATAAGAATTTAAAATTTTTAATGCATGCAATTTATGCCCTATTCCCTATGATGAATTACTAATAAGTACTTGCAATAGCTATTACTATATATACATATCGTGAGTAGTATTTTGTATTTTAATCATTTATATATGATGTGTTCCTATTCGCTTGAAATCGATAGGTTTGCTATATACTGGATTCATTAAAATTTAGACACATAATGATCAAAAAGCAAAGAAAGTGACCCATTAAGATATTATTTGGTTTATCTTTTTTCTGTCTTATTTTTATTTTTATTTTTTTGTATTTACTTAAATATTGTGTTTAGTAAGAATAAAAACACTGAAAAAATGAAAATATATTTCTATATATATCTCTTTTCTAAAATTGAATACTAACAAATCCTAATAAAGTTGAATTTATTTAACCTTTACTTTATTTATATTTACAAAAATACCAATTGAAATAATTAGTATAATGTATAAAATAAATTTTTTCAAATATTTTTTCTTAAAAGTACATGAATTTTTATTTTCCAATACTAATTACTACCTTCATCATAATTATAGAATAGAAACAAATAAAATACAGATAAGAAAATTTTCTAAATACTAAATTTCAAATAAACACGTATAAAATATAATTAAAATATAAATAAAAATAATAATATAAATAGGACCTAAATAACAAAAAAGAAAAAAAATACTTTAATGATACTAATATATCATATGGATAAATTAGCGGTATACAAATACAAATAAAGTTTTAACACATAAAAAATATTGACCCACTATCATTAATATATATTTAAATATTATTAGTATTGTATTAGTGATAAATGACACCATACTATTTATGCCACTACGACCGTTGGAAGTTTTCAATAATTTATTTAACCGACTAAATGAAGCTCAAGCATTGAGTTCTGTTGTTGTTGATTGACGTTTTGGAGTTTCTATTTTGAGAATGGTCGTTCTATATAGTAATTACCAAAGATTTGGGAATGCATGTAGGTCTCATTAATAGACGACGTTGACATCATATACGTGCCTTTTATATAAATATATATTATATATGCTACAATATTATTATATTGTGTAGTTTATATGGACTGAACGACAGATCGGTCTCTTACATATATTACATATAAATTTATGATACAAGATTTGTGTGTATGGATTATATTTATATAAAAATAATATAGTATAGAAACATATGAGATGATTTCATTATTTATAAACTAGAAGATATTATAATAATAATAATAACAATAACTACAATAATAATAAATTACCAATTACAATACATGTCTACTAATATATATATTTTTTAAATTATATAATTACAAATTGTATAAAAAATATTACTAAAATACCAATATTATATCATATCTTGAAAATTCGACATTAGTATTTATATATACGTTACATCTTCAAAATACAATATATCATTAGTACACTAAAAATAATGTTATATCTTGATGTATAAATACTATTGTCCATCTTAAAAATACGACATGGGTTCAAATATACTTTTAAGAATGTCATATATTTAAGATGTGGCATATATATAAATACTAATATTGAATCTTAAAGATGTGATATATTATTGGTATTTTGGTAACATGTTTTATATAATATGTAATTACATAATTTTTTTATAATTTTGACAATAAACATGCAATTTTCTCATAAATTACCACTTGTTTACTATCACTAGCCAAATGGACAATATCACAAAGGTATTATTGATGTGCATATCTAGTTGCTTTTGATAATTTCATATTAGGTTCATGCAATCAAAATTGCCTATCTTTTTAAGTTCTTCATATTTGAATGTTCAATTATAAAAGTTAATATTTTAGGCCAGCCAATATTTATTCCTTAACACTCCCACCTCAAAAGTGGTTGGCAACCACCAATATTGCACAACCCACTTTTTAAAGTGTGCAGCAACCTACATCTCCACTTAAGTCGAGATTTAGCCACCCAATGGTAGGGGGTGGTGTAAGCGATTGGGTTTCATTGTTTTGATTTTTTTTTTCTTTTTGGAATAACTTATTAATATATATTTTATATTACATATATGATTTTTAAATTTTCTAGATTTTTTTCATATTTTTCTAATTTTTCTATACATTTTTATATAATTTTTATTTTTTAAAATTTTTATTATTATTTTTTAAAAAAATTACACATAGCCTAATCATAGACTATCAACTGTTCCTATAAATGAAAAATCTAATGGAAAGACTTATTTGATGAATGTTTAAAATGTTGAGAGCAAAATCAATCTTTTGAAGTGTTAAGTAATGAAACAAAAAAAAAAAAAAAGAGGTAAATGTAGAGGATTTTTTTTTTTAGGTATTTTTGCCATTCAATTGAAATATAACTTGAACCAGTTTCCTATTTAGACTTAAATAAGTCGTTTTATTCTTTTTTAAAAAAAAACTTTAATACAAGTTGAACCAAAAAGAAATTTGGATGGAAGAATTTACCAAATTAATTCAATTCCAAAAATTCATTTTTATATATACATAATAGACTTGTTAATTATTTGGGATGCTAAATTAATTTTCTAGAAATTGTAGGGCCTAGACCAATATTTTGGCCAAAATTGAATTGAAGCCTAAAATCAACTTAGGACAATTTAAACATCAAATAACATATGTAGCTTAAGTTGATTAAAAAATGTCACTGGTCAAGTGGCAAAACATATTGATGTGTACAAAGGCAACCTAGGTTTGAATGAAGGGAGAGGCAAAGCATTTTTTTTTCCTCTTTTTTTAAGCATCTAATGTGTACATCTAGCTACACTAGACTATAAAAAAAATTTATTGCTAGAACTAAACAGTATAAGAAAAATTAGATAACATAGTACAAGAATTACAAAATAATCCAACCTTATTGTATCGCGTTTAGTGTACATAGCATTAGACACCAATTTTCATAGTTGAAAAATTAAAAGATTAAAAATTTAATTATTCATCATATAAATTACAATAAAGTTTAATATTGTAATTTAGAAATTTGGTATAGAGTCATTTTTGGAATTTATTTATTTTACGCTATGTGAAATAAATTTTTGTACTATTAAATATATTATAAAAAATTTTGAGATTTTGTCTAGTACCATAGCCAATTATATAAACAAATTAGAGGATAAAATACCTTAAATGAACCCTACTTTAGCCACTTATTTGGAAACACATTAGCCAATTTACATATATAATAAGGGCTAGAAGTAGGATGAAGGACACCATATGAATGGAAAAAATGGCAAGGCTAAACCAAGTAGAAAAGAAGATGATGCCCAAAAGCCATCCGATAAAGTTAAGAAAATTACTACAAACGTAGTGAATATTAGAAGCTATGGAGCATAACTTTACAAACAACGGATCATTAAAAGATACCCAACCTATCAAACTTAATAAAAAACCCTATAGGATAATACTCTATAAGGTTTAAAGTAAGATTTTTTATCATAATTCAAAACTCTATAAGATTAACGATTAGGTTTTGGGATTATACCTTACATAAGTTTTACATGATACATCATATTCGATTCTCAATTTTTATAATTGTCTAAGTCAATAAATACAATTCTAATCTTACTTAACTTCTTATCATTCTACTCTCTCCTTATTCACTTCCAAATCTTATGAAAGCTCCACCCCTATGGGATCCTTTGAATCTTATAAAAACATGCTCATGTAGAGTTCTTGACTTTATATGTGCAAATTTTAGGAATAAGGAGCAAAACCCTATAAGGTTTTCATAAGGTTATGAGAACTACTACACCTTGTAGGGACAAGGTCAAGTATCGCAAAACTCATCTTAAACCCACCTCAATTGCATTCCTAGCTATACTACGCCCCTCTTATTGACCAAACATAGGCTATCTGCCTCAAATAATGGTTTAGAGTCCACTTGATGAGGCCTATTTCCTTAAGAAGTGAGGATAACTTAGGGAAATGTTTGCTAGAAATTAAAGAAAGGAAGATCTGTTTTGACACCACTTTAAGAAAGCTCTTTCATTTGAACTATGTAATTATGGGGACAAATTATTTGAATAAAATTTACCATTTGTGCATTTTTGTTAGGCTTCCCTTATGGCTTTGAGTTAGAAGTGTGGAAAAATAAAGATAATATGTAGGTGACAAGTATAGTCAACACCATCAGTTTGAGGAAAGAGTTATTCATTGGCTAATTAAGTCCACCATGGTTACAAAAATGTTTTTGAAAGCAATTGGAAACAAGCAACTATAAGATACAAAGAAACATCATGAGATATCTAATCTTACCAAACATGATTGGGGCAAATAAGAGCAAACATGGAGATGAAATGAACTATCAAAATGCCTTAAATTTTAGTAACTAAGAAAAGATATTTCATTATTGAATAGTTCAAAATGATGAGAGATAAGCCAAATCTTAAACACTAACTCTAAAACACTAAGAGAGTTGTAAGATAGTCAAGTGAAAGGAAAAAGAAAAAGAAGAAAAACCTCATTCCTTAGAAAAGGTTCAACTTGCATGTGATATATGGGTTGAAATGATGACATACATTTGTTTTACCTCACAAACATGCTTATCCCTTGTCAAAGATCTCATTGGGTTGTAGTTTCAAATTTTTGAACCCTATCTAAAACCACTCCGTATCAAGGCATTTAGAAGGTTACGATATTATCATGTAAAGGAGAAAGAAATAAACTAATTTGTTCCCATCTTGGTAACATCAATTCATGAGTGATACTACGGATGAAAATTTTCCTTTGAGATGAAAAGAGCCTTTACTCCTTGAGTCATACAACCTAAAAACTTTAAGCTTCAACACATAAAAAGGGAAACTTAAGAAGATAGAGGATAAGCATCTTGAAAGAAACAAAAAGGAAAAGAAAAGGAAAAAGAAAAAGAAAAATTTGTGAAAATAAAAAAGGAAAAGAATGGGAAAGAAAAAATAGAAAGAAAAGAGAAGAGAGAGATTATAGGAAAAGTTAGCGATATGATCACCTCAAGTCTTCTCCATATAGGTTGATATTGTTCAGCTAACAGTTTCTCTCAAATATTAAAGCTTAGACTCCATGCACCTATTGTATGACCACCCTTCAAGATGCTCTTTTAATTAAAGGAATTAAATTATCCTAAGGGATAAATTACTTGTGCAATTGAGGCCATCACGTTTTAGTTTTTAACTAAGATTCTTGACATATAAGCTTAAGTTTAGAAATTAATTCTATTTTTCAAATTTGCTAAAGCATTAGTACCGCTTTCATATGATCCAAAGACTAAAGACCTATTCACAACTATAAGTTAAAAAGATATCAAATTAATGAAAATATATCACCTATAAGATGGACCAATCTTTGGATCCATAGTAAAAAGAGAAAAATAGACCACTTAATCTCTTAGGAAGTCCTTTTAGACTAGATAATTCAAGAAAATGAGATACCATTTTCTTTGCAAAGGAGGGTAAAAAAAAAAAACTAAATATTTAAATACAATGGTAACTAAATGAAACATGCCCAAATCTAAAAGAAAAATCTATTGAACCAAATAGAGTCGACAAAAGTCTTCCCCTCAATTGTAGCATGAGAAGATAAATCAAGTACCAAGATCAAAAGCAAGCCTTCAAGTAATCACAAATAAAGGAGTATGCGACTTATGGGCAATGGAACTAGTCCATCACTTACATGCAGTCTCAAATAGTAGTAAAATTCCTAAAGTTGTCAACAACAAAATAGTTCTAAAAGGGAAAATAAGATAGGTAAAAAACAAGCATGTCCAAGTATTTCAGAAAGGAGCTTTCAGAAATTCTCTTTTTAAGATTTGTCTAAAAGAATTTATGAAGTCCAGGAATTCTAAGAATGATGGTTGTCTTAGCATCTCAAGACCTTGGACCATTTGCTATCTTAATCTCAATAGAAGAGCAAAGTACAATATATATACATATGCTTTTTAAGAAGAAAATCTCTTCTTCTTCTTTTTTCAATCAAAAGTCCAAGTTTGATAGATAATTTAGCAAAACCTCTAAAGTCAAAGCCTAACAAATGACTTCACAAAAACTAGAAAGTTCGAGTAACAGATGGCTTAGCAAATCTCAAAGGTCTTAGAACTTAGCAAAACCCCAAAAGTCTAAGTCTACCAAATGGTTTGGCAATCTCAAAAAGTCTAGGTCCATAGTTGGCTTAGTAAACCCCAAAATACTAGTTATCCCATTAGATAACTAGAGTTGATTCTATGGGGTGACTAGAGTAAATCTCATAGGGTGACAAGAATATATTTTATAGGGAGATGGAGTAAATCCCATAAAGTGACCTAAGTAAGCCCTATAACACGACTATAGTAAATCCCATTAGGTGAACATTAAATTTTGTTGGGTGAACCAAATAAATCCGATGAGGTGACCAAAATGAATTTGCAAGGTGATCCATGTAGATATCATAAGTTTAACCATATAAATCTTGCAAGGTGAACTAAGTAATTAGATAGGGTCAACTAAGTAATTTCTATAGGGTGAAGCAAATAAATCTTACAGAGTGGTTGAAGTAGATCCCATAAGGTAACCAAAGAAAACCCAATTGAGTAAACCAATAAATTCCATAGGGTAAACCAAGCAAATCTTATAAATGACCAAAATAAATCTTGTATGGTAAACTAAGTAAACCCCATATGGAGAACTAAATAAACCTTATAAGGTGAACCATTAAAATCTCAAATGATGAATCAAAGAAAATCTCATAAGATGATAAAACATCTCTTTATCATTATGGTGAAGTTTTAATTAAAATTCCTACACAAATGGGTAGATATAGTATAATGTATTTATTCATTTTACATTTTAAGAACCATTCATTTATCAACTTACAAATTACCAAATTTAAGGATAAACTTTAAATTCATAAGGTATATCCAACGTCTTTTTAACTTATAAGAACACTACATTGCTATTATGTCATCAATTTACATAAGACCCAATATTTGAAGACGATCAAATAAGTGATGAATACATGGATGAAGCCTGAAGGTGAATGGATGAGGGGGTAGTCAAGTGTCAATTGTACACAGGGGCAATTGATTGTTAGTCACTATAGTCAACTAGGTCAAGTCCTAGCTGATTGACCTAGATATACATTGTATAGTTTCTCATTTTATGTTTTCTTAGTGTCTAAATTACTTCCTTAAAATATTAAGTGTAAGGTAATGCAAGAGAGTGTAAAAATTCTTATTTTTACTAACATTTCACACTATGATAATCTATCTCGGTTTTATTTCTTACACCAATTCTTTCAGGGTTTTACATGTGAAATTCTCATCTTAAAACTCTTCTCTTGTGTATTTAATTGCTTTTAAACACATTACATGTAGTATTATGTAATGTATACTACAGATTTGATCCTAATAATTGTAGATTTATAAAACCTAAGTTAAAAATAAAAATAATAAATTAATTAATTTAAGGGAATTAAGAAAGAAGTGATTTTTATATTCGGGCATTGGTATGACATATAAATTGATATTAAGTACTAGAGGCAAAAGCGTCATAGAAAAAGATTCAGACATTAGCATAACATGTAATTAAATATCAAGCGTCAGGGGTCAAACTGTCATGGAAAAAGATCCAAACATCGATATGGCTTATGATTACAAATTAATGCTAAGGCATTTTAGTCTAGGGAAAAGTTATACTCCTCACTAATTCAATAAAACTGTAACTTACAGTTGCCATAACTCCTTCTCACAAAAACTTACGATACTTTCTAGGAAATCTACAGTACTCATCTCAACCCCAAATCCTAAATCAAGATTTGTACCAATGAAAAAAAAAATTCATCAAGAATCAATCTTTTCTTTTTAATCAAGTAAGTTATTCTTCTATCTTCGTTTTACCTTTTTCCAATTTATGCTTTTAGGGTTCCTTTAAGTTTTAAGAATAAAGGTATTAATATCGTTAGTATCGTAGTGGTGATGCGTTTGTGATGTAAATTATATCTTATTGGTGTCACAAGGTGGTGTTAAGATTTGTAGTGTACGTGTATTGTATCTTACGTATAAGTGTGTATGTTGGGTGTAGTGTAAATTGTGTATGTATGTATAGGCATTGTAAAGTGGGTGATTGGCTAAGCAAATAGTTATGGTTGTACAGCGTTGTACAAGGTATATGTGCACATGAAATCGAAGTGGCAATGTGTACTGTATGTATGTGTGAGAGAAAACATGTTATCAGTTGTCTGAATGTCGGTGTAATATATGTATATATTAGGGGTAATATTGGGAAGGATATATGGAATATGATTTAGAAGCTTAGAGTATAGACTTAAGGGTAGGGCTAAAGAGAAAGAAGTATTGAGACGTGAAATTATTAAATCCTGAGTTAGCTTTTATATCTTAGACAAGTACTAAAGGGTGCGTGGTGTTAGATCAACTTGAGATAAGAACTCTAAGTATGGGATGCACGTTTGTTAAATGTGTGTGTTAGGTTAGCAAATATAAACCGGACTAAATTGATATTCGAACTTAATTGTGTTACTAGTTGTATTTGGCTTCGACCACCTACTAATCGAGTCAGTGGTGTTAGTGACACATCTGGTGATCTTTGCTCAACGCTATCCCCTATGCAGTCCCATATTGAAATGATGTAGGTAAATCTAGGTTGATTTGTAACACTCAAGTATTGGGGAGTACTCAATATCAATACTTATTTAGTATCTATATATATTGCGTATTAGGGGTCATAAATAACCCCAAGTCTTAGGACATTGAGATTGTGATGATTGTGAACCTAAATAAAACATTTAAAACTATTGCTTGTTACATTTAATACCAATACATGGGTGTGTATTTGACTAATACTTATGTTCATGCACATATTTATGGTATTTCGTATTAGGCTTTGGCTCACCTTATGGAGGTCATAATTTTCAGTTACTGAGATAAGTTACGAGGTAGATGATGGGATTTATGTGGAGGATTATGAATTTAACTATCTATACTATGATGAGGAAAGAGATTATTATTATTATGAAGATGGAGCTAGGACATTGTAGTTTAGTTGTTGGGAAGACAAGAGGATTTATGTTTATTTTCATTATAGTTATTTGTTTAGGATACTTGTGCGGTTTTGAAGTCGCCTGTGACTCTTGTTACTAGATTTAATAGTTTAATTGTTGTTGGAGCTATGAAACTCTAGTTATTGATCTAGGGTCCTTTCGTATTTTATGGAGTTGAGTGGATGATATTTCATTCTTATTTAATTTCAAGATTGTTAAATGGTGAATTGACAGATATCATGTTATTATCTTGTGGATCTTCGATGAATTGCAAGTTTCTAGACGCCTGATATGTCGGTAGAAGTTAAGAACACATGGTGTGGTTGTAGCATCATGGGTTCCGAGGCATTACATGATGTCTGATGAAAATAATATAGAACTAGAAGAAAAGTAGAATTTAAAATATAAAAGAGGCAAAACTTATGTTGTTAGACCGGATGGATTACTAAAACTTATGTTGTTGAAATGCGAACTTCTTTTGTGTATACATTAGCTCAGAATTTGCCTAGTGGAGAACCGAGGTATAATTTATTTACACAAAAGATGTAATATCGAAGGGCCTTGAAATTCTTCTTCCCCTTCTTTCGGCCAGGATTAAGCTTTTCTTTGTCATGTTGTTATCATTATTTTTTTTTTTCAGTTATTTTCCAATATAAGGTTGGAGACTTATTCATTCATATATATATATATATGAATTTGATTATTACAGTATATATGGCGGTGAATCTCAAGTTACATGTAGCTTACAAGGAATGACATAATCATATGATAGTTTCAAGTTGAATGATTTAGATATGATTCGAAAAGGATGAGATGCACTTGTGATGGACAAAGGAGCCTACAAGCGTTGATTCTGTGGTTCTTGAGATTTGAGCAACGATATTTTACCTACTCTACAAAATATTTAGGAACATATAATTCATATGAGGAAAAAACAAGCATATCTACATCCTTAACAATATGAAAACATACAATTGCTACGCATTTCCCCGTTAAATGAGATATAAATATAATTTTCTTTATTCTTTTTATACCGATATAATACATATATATATGGACATATATGTGGTGCTATATTAAAGCCTTAAATTGAATATCTAAACATATCATATGAATTAATGAAGCAACCATAGTCAAATAGATGCTAGAAAATGAAACCCACCCAAAAAAAAAAAAAAAATTTGAGTTTCATTACATAGAGAAGCGATCTAAACCACTTTTCCTTTAATGCTCCAACGAAATTCAGTTATATTCTTTGAAAATCCCTTAGCTCAGCTAATGGCATTTTCCCTTCTGGCTTCCATCACAAATGGAATCCATGTTGGTTTCTTTTTTATTAAATATCTTAACCGATAATACCAAATCCTTGAAGCTTAAGATAACATATAAAATTCACGGATGAATCCTGTAAAAACATCTTGCAGAAAAGGTAATGTATGTATGGACAAATTTCCTTTTCCTTTTCTCCTTTTCCTTTTTCTTTAGATCAAATACTTTATGTACATTCGGGGAAAAGATGCCCACAAAGCGCACACGCAAAGTTAACCAATATTTTATACTGCAATACTTGGGAGAGTGGATTTCGTTATATTCATCTTCAGATGGAACAGACATAAATTTTAAAAGTATCAACGTTTGCGTATTCCTCTCGGCATCCCCCATAACATACAGTTTTTAAAAACTACTATCTGAGAAACATGGTAAGTTACAAAGAAAGTGGCGGTAGTTATTTTTTTGTAGTACCTTTTTCATAAATAAATAAGTCAGCCATATGTTACACGCATGTAATAATGAAATAAAAAGAAACAGAAATTTATTATAATTATATTGTTATGAGTTATCAAATGATATAATCATTTTTCATTTAATATTGAATAGTTCCATCTCTTACATTATTTTAGACGAGTGTATTTCAGGTATATTTCCCTCTAATGTTGATGTTGCGGATGATTCCGAAATCATAGGAATATAACATCCTTTGTATAACTTGTAAATGGACACTCCCATGTTGGAGGTACTACCGGACCTAAATTTGGCGTGAGGAATCACAATATGTTGATGTACATGACGGCCGTAGAAAAAGGGTATCAGCTTATATATTTAATGAATTGTTAATAGGAGTTTCTAGCTACTTTCTATGTTACATATGAATTCTATTCCTAGGGAGAATCTATCTGGCAAGACCATATGATAAAGAAGGTATGTTATTTACTGGTGAACCTAGCATAGAGTTTGTTGCTATTCTGCGTGGTAATGGCTTATATTTAACTATTATGTGCTGAAGGAATATTCTAGGGTTCCAGGAGGTTCAATGCTTGAAACTTTCAGTCAATTTACTATATTTGCATCCAGAATTTCAAAATGATGTGACTTCATCTAGTAATGCTATAACTGTACGATTATAGTGTAATTGCCTAATTTTTACTTCAAATATTGTAACTCAAACAACTTGGGTTATAAATTCAAGGCTACGAAAAGTACAAGGTATTTTCTGCCAAATTATCAAAGAATAACCCTCTAAAAATATATCGTACATTTTTAAGCTCTTAAATTTACAAATTTAAGACATCTCTTATCTATATAGTGTGTTTAGACTTATGAGCCATATCGTTCTTATATATCTCTATATACACACATATATCTACAGTATGAAGTTGGTGTATTTATATGAAACTACAGTAGGAATATACTAATTCCACCAAAAAAAAATACCTTGATTTATGTTGATATAGCTCCAATCTAAATGTAATATATACTCCAATAATAGGTGATTAATAAACCTTTTCAACCACTATACTTAAATGTTTTTAACTTTAATAATGACTCCACATTCACTATTTTAATTATGTAAACTACTAGTAATACCCTCTTGCAACTCATGTAAGATTTTACTCATATAGAGTACCACATGTCTGATTGTTAACTTCTTTTTTTTTTTTTTTTGGTTCTTTTGAAGTCCTAAATGGATATTTAAAATGAAATATAGGTCACTTTATTTAATTTGAAACCACAACTAATTAGATATTTTGATCGTAACTATCCCAACGAAGAGAAGTTCAAGAGATTTCTTTCTTTCCTGTTTTTTTCTTTTTTTTTTTTCAGTTTATAGGGGAATCAATGATGAAAATCAGTCAATTATCAGCAACCAATACATTCAAAACCCTAGAGGTCGTTTGACAACAATAATACATGGAAAGAATCATGAAAAGTTTCCTTGCATTTGTCCTTACATAGATATATTCAAGAATGTGTTCCATTATTATTAAGTTTTGAATCGCTTTATTTTTTGTTGGTGTAGAAGTAGAAAATGTGAACCATTCTTATTGCCTTTTCTTTCTATTTATGGTGTTGTTCAAAAGCACAGCATAATACATCTATACGTGGTGGAAAATCACACCAAGCAGAATCGAGTACCCAATGTGGGGTTCACTTCTAATAATGTTGGTTTGCAAGAATCAAGACCCGAGGAACCTAAAGGCACACATCACGTGCTTGTCTCATGAGACGTGACATGATGTGATTCATTGTGTCATGGTAGCAGGTATGATATTTTAACCGTGATCTTTATCACCCCGGTTACATGCTGATGTGTTTAATTAACGAAAATGCTCGTGGGATATTCTCCTACTTAAAAATTAAATTTTTTCAAAATTATATAACATGATTGTTATGAATCCAAAAAGGTTGATGTTGATGTGTGAATTTGTTAGGTTGTTTGAGATTATAGGCAAGTAGCACAAGCAAGCAAAAGAGGGACATCAAAGATGGTTTGGATATTGTTACTCTAATACTTAAATTAGTACTGGATTATGTATGAAAGAGTATAAAGAGTATAAGAGCAAGAAAGTGGGGATCCTTTACCCATTGGGAAGGTAAGTTAATTGTGAAAAGTGAATCACAATCCTAACATCTTCTATTTAACTATGTAAAGATCTTTTCGAGATAAATACGTACCTGCTATGAACTTTTCTTATCTAATCGAGTTGCTCATCTAGTCTTCTTTTGAACATATGGATTGAGCCTATACATGATGGATTTGATGGTCTAAGCTCTAAGGGGCTAAACAAAGATAGTAGTTTGAGATATGTCTTTGAATGAGATCAATCGAACTCTTAGAGGCTTGACCTAGGCTCTAAAGAGGTCATCTAGATGGTAGCAGCTTGACCTAGAGCACAATTAGGTAACGAAGCTTCAAGAAGCTTTACCTTTACTCTAAAGTGGTCGATATTGGCTTTATAGGCTCCGCCTATGCTTTGAAGAGGTCAATCTAGGCTTTGAAGCTTATGTCCAAAAGAGCCCCTAATTCATAGCAAATAATGGTAGGTAGCTTATTTGGTAGCCAATTAGTGGTAGTAAAATGAAAGTTCATTTTTCTTCTAACTATCTATTACTATTTTTCTATAATCGTTAACCATCATTGTTAAAGATCAATTGTAACAATTATCTTCTACTACTCTTTATCTAGACATCCTTAATGAAATAGTGGAGGACATGGCTTCTCTTATTCAAGGTTGGTTCAAAATCTCGAAGACCTTAGTGCACACTTGCATGCAACAAATAATGCTTGCTTTGATTAGATGGCTACAAATGTCATGGTGATCATTAACTATGTGGGTGCTATTAGCAATAATTCATGTAATAAGGATGCATGCAAAAAGTGTTTGCACCATCCTAAAAATGAAGAACTAATCTTTCATCAAGATGACTACTTCATTCTCTTTCTCATTTCTCAAATCCTAATAGTATGTCACCACATCAAATTCTCATAAGTGGTAAGATTTTAAGAATATGTGTAACTAACTTTCTAACTCATTCAAAGTTTCCATAACTATGACCTTGTTTCTTTTCCAATTATATTGAATATTCATTAGGCAACATCATATGGCAGTTCATGGATGCTTACAATCGAGAATTAATGCACGCTTAATTCAAGCTTAGGTTTTTATATAAGGTTTGAGAAATGAGGAAGAAAGAAGGCTAATTTGGTTAATGTTTTCTAATTTCAATTTCATTTTGTTTTAATAGTTATCTAAGGGCTTTGTGGACTAGAATATAGATATGTTATACCTTGAAATCTAAGAGTGTAATATCTCCATTGCATACTCTTACTGCAGTAATAGCACACAAGGTTTAGAACTATTATCTCAATTCCCCAATGTTAAATTTAAAAAATAAATCTTCTAAAATCTCAAATAATGAACTTTATTTATGGATCAAAACTGAGAGAAATCAATAACTATGATTAAAAACAAAACTATAATCTAAAAAATTCAAAAACCAACTTATTCATAACTATGTTATAACTAACTCTACCAATTATCTTAGTCTTCTAATTAACTATTGTGTGTCTTATTCGCATAGTTTAAATCATAATCCATAAAATATTAAGGTCTCCACTAATAGGTGACTTTAGACTTAACCCCTCTAAGCACAGTTTAAACTCACTCTTGCTCCTAGGTAATACAAGGAGGCCCATTTTACATGGATTCAACCTAATTGGATCGACTTAACCTAATGTAAACCCTAAAGCCAAGCCAAGTAACCATAGGTTTGAACTTAAAACCCAAGGTTTAGGACGATCGGCTAAAGGATCCGATCAAACCCAAATTATAAACCATTTAACAAAATATCAGTAAAAATGACCCTGTAAACTTAAATTTAAGAAAGTGAGTAGTAAAATAGGAGACTATAAAATTTTCAAATTTTAAGCATAATAACTGCTAATTACCGAAAAAGAAAAAAGTGTAATATAATAATTAATAAATTAGTAGAGATAGATTATATGTATACTAAAAATTTTAGAATGACCAAAATAATATTTAGGAATGTTCACGTGTACCCTACATGTATTTACGTGTAGATAAAAATACGCGTAATTGCTAAAATAGGCCGAAAATTAAGTAAATAATTAAAGAAAAATACAAAATAATTATAAAAAAATCAGAAGGAGAGGTCTGCAACTAGATCAGGTCGTGACTGAAAAGAAAAAAAAATTAGCCAATAAAAATTTGCCAAACTAAAAGCCTAAAATCAAGGAAATAGGCAAAATCACATCAAATTAATGCACATTAATTACTATGTTTGTCTATAAGTAAGGAAAAAATTCACAGAAGACATTTGGACAGTTTGTAATCTGAGAAAAATCGAAACACAAGAAAAATCGAGAGAAATACCAGAAAATAAAAAAAAAAAAAAGAAAACTGTGCAGATTAGCAAGGTGAACTAGAACCACCACCCACCACCACCTGAGACCGAACCACCACCACCACCCGAGACCGAACCACCACCACCACCCTACCCTAGGACCAGAGTCTGGACCAGCCGACAGCCTTGGACCGGGTTTGGACGGCTAGAAATCCTTGAACCGATTAGTCATCTACTCATCCCGATTTTTGTATAATTTTGTAAAATTAGTTATTTTGCCTAGAAAATTATGAAACTTGTTATTTTGAGGTTTTATTGTATGTAGATTTAGGGAAAAATATTGATTTAGTTTAATTATGTCTGGAAATATAGGGTTCTTAAGAAATTGATCAAAACCGAGCATGATTAAACCGGAAATTAAATAGGCTTAGGGATGTAGTTTGGGGCTCAAAATTTTTCTGTAAGATTCTCATATGATTTAGAACAGTGCTATGAAGCCCTTTTTTTTAAATTAATTTTCGAAAATTTTAAGTTAATTTTTAGCCTTAAAATGATGGTAAAATTGGGTGATTTGGGATTAATTAGGTAATTAGGATGTTAATTACTGATTTGGATCTTGATTAGATGATTAAGGAAGTTAATCTCTGCAGTGGAACCCTAATCCTAGCTTTTAGGTACTAATTATGGGTAATTAGGGAAATTAGGTAAAGAAAATGAGAAATTAGGAATATGTAAAAATATAAATTACAAAATTTAAAAAAATAAAGTTATTTAGATAATATTATAATTGAAATCAGAAAAATAATAAATCGGAATTAATATTTAATTTTAAGTAAATATCTTAAAATGTAAGATTTTTACACATCGGGAATAAATCCGATATCCCAATTAGGGTTAGCGTGTACCGAATAGTTAGAATACCAAAATTACGACCCAATAGGATATTTGAATACCCGAGCATAAGGTGATTAATGTTACATTGGGATTCGAGCCTAATTACGACTTAGGAATTAAAACTAGAGTCTAGTTTAGGAGCCGAACCCCGAAATAAAATACAACGAATTATTAATACGTTGTAGGTATATATGAGGAAAATGAGTTACATTATAAATTAGAATAAGAATCCATAAAAATAAGTACTAAAAGGACCTCTTTGCATTATAGGACACCCAGAAACAAATCAGCTCGCAATTTGAGGATCGAGCGATCGAGCAAATTCAAGTAAGTTGGGTTATTACTTACTGTAATAGAGTACTAGTTTTGTAGTGCTCGGAGACTTAGGCTTGTATATGCTTGTGATTGTAAGTAGTTTGCGCATGTGTTTGATGTATCTGAATTCGTGCTGGAATTTGTGCTGTGAGTGATTTTGTGACTGATTTAATTGGTATGAACTTGTTTGAAAACCTTAACCGGAATTTAATCTTAGTCGACCATAATAACCGAAAACGTCATGCATTGCAACCCGTTAGGGGATCATAGGACTCTCCAACCAAATACCGACCCCTTCGAGAGGGATAGCGCAGGATTGCAAAATGGTCCCTTCTTCATCCTCAGTCGAACTAAGTGACAGGAGAGGAGGTCGCGGCGGGGGTGAAGTCAATGGTTCGAAGGTAGTCGCGGGAGGAGCGAGGTCTCCATTGCACAAGCCTGGGTTTGGTTGTGAGCTGCTGCATAACATGGAACTCCTCAACCCGGATCGGAGCGGGTGAAATTTCTCTGATTTCACAACGGACCGGACTACGTTGTGCGATGACACTTGATTGTTGCATTGCATGAAAATAATTGTTTGATAACCCTATTTGTGCTTGTATGCATTCATGAGTCTCCAATTCAACTTACTGAGCTGTAGTTGCTCATACCCTTATAGATCCTTTTGCAGGTTCTGATTTGTAATCTCTTCAAGTACCATGCCGCCCTACAATTATCCAGAGGTTAGTTTTTTTGAAGCCAGGGGTGTGAGGATCAAGTTATTTAGCTTAATGTGTAACCAGACTGACCTTGTAGTTAAAGGCTGAAGACTGTTAGTTATTCTGTAAATTAGTAAACTGTAGTTATTATGTAAATCTTCCTGGGAAGCTCTGTGGACTTATTTATATGATTATCTACGTTTAATAGTAATTTGAGTTACTTATCATATTTGTAGTATAATCATTAATCGAACTGTTTACTTCAAAGCGAGTGGTCGTCGACGTCTTGTGTAGATTATCTCTATGGTAGGAACTATGAGGCCAGTTTCTATCATAGAATGGTTTACACGGCGGGACTGTTGCGACTTCGCGACTTCGGGGCGTAACACCTAATACCAAGTTAGGTCTAAGGTATTGTCCAACCTACTCCGAGGTTGAACTTTTGGCATCCATCTATTTCAACAAAATCCTACTACCTTTTAGCAGGCTAACCTACTCAACTCAACTCGATTTGCACTTAGGTTAAGTCCTTAGTCATTCCACCCTAATATCCATTAAAAGGTTTTGCACTATGTGTGATTGCCTCTAAGGCTCATAATGAGAGCTCCTTCAAGCTCTTCTTGTCCTGGCCCTTGTCAAAGTAAGAGAAGATATAAATATATTCTAATCTACGACAAATCTCTTAACAAAGATACAATCTAACTTCTAGAAGATATATATTTATTCCAATAGATATACTTGCATGCTTAAGAAGATACCTAATTAAGAAGGTACCTATTTAAGAAGATTTGATTCTAGATTTGGTAGCCCTTAACTTTCCTAAAATATCTTGGCCTCATCCCCTTATAAATAAGTAATGAGGCCCATAGTTATGATCACTACTCATAGAAGTTGTTACTCTACCATTTTTCAAAGATTCTAACTTGAGTATCAAAGAGCCCATATTGGACCAAACTCTAGTGTGTTTTTGTAGGTCTCATCATTTAAGAATCAAGCTTTTAAGCCTACATTACATAAGATTCAAGCCCATTATCCTAATCCCAATATTCGATGAAGATAACAAACAACAATCTCTATCTATAATATCATCAACTCCTAAAATAAAATGTCCTAAGATAGGTGAGCTACTATGTCCACCATAACAATACTATGTATATGTATACATGTATGCTACATTATATACAGGCCTAAACAAATACACTAATGCATCATCCATGGTAGTCTAAAATCATTCATTACAACACACATCTATCAATTGATGATGATATTAGGTTTTAGATCAAGTAATTTCTTGTATCAACTTTTTATCCAAAATAAAACCAATTTCTATTTTCATAACTAAATCTATAGATCTTAAAAACATGCATGCAAAGATTTCAGGAGCATGAATCATTAGATGCTAAGAGCACTAGTCAAAAGATTAAAAAAAAAAATTATTAGATCCCAAGAATAAGAATTCATATTTCCAAGAACATAAATCCAAAAGATTCTAAGAGCAAGAATCATTAGATCTTAAGATGTCATCTCCAACAAATCATCTCAATTTGACCACTTAGATCAAAGTTCACCTTCAATATTCATCATATAGCAAAAAAAATATCATTTCATAACAAGGATAAATTCATAATAATTATTTTCATCTATTTTAAAAACTTTCACACAAAAACAATGCACATTAGTAACCCATATATTTGAACTCCACTTAAATCCTCAATGATAATCTAAGTCAAATAATAAATCTTGTAGCATGTCAAAAATCATATTATTCCTAGTTCTATTAGATGAGTCTTTAACTATTTACTTTCTTAGGTTTTAGTTATGTTCCTTTTGGTGCCTATTAAGCTTATTTGGTTAAACGAAGCTATGCAATCAACTTATTGGGTGGGGTGGGGTGGGTGGGGGGTTTTATCGAGGTTAGTCTTATGTCAACTATATTAAGTCGTAGTTGATCTCTAGAATTTATATACCCCCACCACCCCCTAAAATCATTTTACATTGAGATTTGCTTAATCTTTTACTCCATAACACTTTTTGATTGATCTCTTTTAACAAGATAATACTCCTTATCTTCAATTACATACCATGTATTCTCCATTCTTTTTGTAACATTTGTCCTTGTATGAAACTTTTTATGATTAAAGCCCTAATTATTGTCTATTCTTCAAAATTTTTTATTCAAACTTGAGGAAATGTTTGATAAGATCAGTTATAGAACAATATTATTGATAAGAACACTTAGCATCAAAAAGGAAGGAACTTGGGTTTTGTTGCAAAATCTTACTTAAACCCCTCAATCCAAGATATCACCCTTCAATATAAACAAATTCTATTAGGAATCTATTAATGAACTCTTCTAATTCATACAATGAAGCCACATCTTATAGTTCCAATGAGATTAGTTATTTTCCTTAATGTTTTGATTCCCTTTCCTTGTAATAAATATAAAAGAATTGAAATTTCACCTTATCATTTTTCCATAATTGATAAGAAGATTGTAATGGCAAAAAAAGAGGAGAAATGAATTTACCTTAGATTGGTGGAAGCCCATTCCAAATAGTGAAAAGGGGAAAAAGGAGGAACGGGTAAGGAACAAGGAGGGATGGTGGCAAGGGTGCTTTAGGGTTAAGGTTTTGCACCAACGAAGAGAGTGTGAGAGAGTATGGTGGCAAGGTTTACTTATGTTGGTTTATGAAAAAAAGAGGGTTTGCCTCTTATCTAAAGAAAAAGGCAAGGGTGTAATTACTTACTTGACCTTATGCTTATTTTATTTCATAAGACATCTCAATCTACCCCCTTATAACAAATTTCATCCTCAAAATTTGTATGGTTTACAGCATATAGTTCTAGATATCTAGTCTTTAAACTTTTATGGAGATTCCCTCACAAGTGATTACTCCATTTATACATTCCATACTTAATTATCCTTAGCTTTAAGTTCTACTACATAGATTTTAAGTTTACTTGGTTATTTAGTTATTCCAACTCAATCACTTGATTGAAGTCTAGTATATTTGTTCTAGGCATATCTACTTGAAAAGTGCTATGTACTTGAGTAAGTCAAGAGCAGAGTTGCTTGTACGTTGCTTGACCAACCATTTTTTCGTAGGCTCGAATTGTTCAAAACACCTTAGATTAATTTACTATTGATTCAAACCATACTTTTTTCTCAATAGGGGATATCTTTAAGGATGCTTAGTATCTCAATTGGAATTTCAAAAGTTTCTCTTTACCTTGTTATCATACCTTTTCTATCAATTGTCCTCTTTATAGTTTTCTTTAAATAGACTTCAAAATCCATGCAGCATCACCTATTTTTATTTATTCTTTCTTTACTAACTCCTTTTGCAAAAAAGGTTTTTTCCTCTAACATTTTGAGTTTCATCCATTTGTTACATTTGACCCCAAACTTTTCTATTTATCATTGATAAATTAGGATTCTTGTATCTTATCTACTCATTCAAATATTGACTCAATCTTGAGCATACTATTTATTATTTCAATTTAGCCCTACTCCAAACTTTCCAATTCTGTCCGCTCTTATTGAGTTGTTTGAGTATTCCACATCTCTTTAAAATTCTAGTTGGTTTTCCCCTTTTAGTTCTTGTTTGATCAATATATGTATTTTCAAGTTGCTTCCTTTATGTAACAATGTCCAATCATTTACTTATGGTCTAGATCTTTTATTTCTACACTCTCTTTTAACACTACACCTCTAACTAATAGTGTACTCACCATCCTGTTTAGGTTAAAGGTATACCATAAGCATAAATATGCTTATAATACACATAACTTGATTATTCTAATCATAATTGCATAATAACGACATGTTATAGAAAAAAGAGCATAAGTAAAGTAAAGTAAAGTTTTCCTTAGAACTAGCCTATGGATGTATGGCATAGATTCTAGTTTGAATTTCTTAGCAGCTAACCTTTATTGATTTGCCTACATACATGGTTAAATCATCAATTTTTGCTATAAGCTCTTATTATACTATGATCTATACTTACTTCTATAACAAAAGATTTGTAGTACTACTGGATTCTTACATTTCTTACTATATGACCTTGCTTACCACAAGTAAAACAAGCTCTTGGAGTCCATTTATAGTCTTTCCTCTTGTGGCTTGTAACATTTGCTGCATTTATTGCCTTCTATAGTTGCAAGAGTCATATTATGCTTCAGTATGGTTATCAAACTATTTGTTCTTGTTATTCCTCATTCATAGGCCTCTCCCTTGTACCTTAGTGGTTATCAAACTATTTGTTCTTGTTATTCCTAATTCATAGGTCTCTCCCTTGTATCTTGGCTTAAGGGCTCAATTGCAAGCCTATTTTTTATAACTACTTACTCCTTGTAAAGCTTATAATCTTAAATCTACTAATAGCCTTACTCCAACAACCTAGCTTTATTTACTATCTCTACATAACTACCTAATTCAAATTGCCTCACCCCATGATGCAACTTCGGGTCTAATCTATTTAGTTCATCCATCCTAAAGGTTTTAGGTGCTAGCTTGACCAATCCATTTAGCTCAACCTCAAATTCCTCTATCATTTTGCTTCCTTGCCTCAGAATGAACTTAGCTACCATCTTTTATGTCAAACTGTATGGGAAATACTTTTTAAAGAAGGTGTCTCTAATAAACTCTCAAGTTACCTATTGCAAAATGAATTTCTATGCTACTTTCCACTAATATGATGAGAAACTCTTTAGTGAAGAACACCACATAAGATACTTTTTTTTTTTTTGTTAGAATATTATAAGCAACAAAAACTTTTTCTATTTCCTCCATTTACTCCTCCACCTCAAGTAGATTAACTGATGCTGCAAAAACAAAGTTCCACAAGTTGAATGAATCCTCTTTATCAAGTTATCCCTCCTAACCTCTCACTTTCTTCATGCATAATATCTCCATTTTATACTAGGGTTTGCACAATGTTCACCAGTTTCCCTTTTTTGGTTCTTACTATAGCAACAGGCTATGGTTAAGGGCTCTTGAAGGTAGGTTCTTTATCTTCATTAGCAATGTAATTCAAGGGACTTAGTTTTCCTCTAGCTACGACTTAGAGTACATGATAGATAAGCAATAAGTAAAGAATGCTATCATCTCCAATAAAATTGTAAGGTGTAAATCTCATAGACAAAATCCTAAAAAAAAAAAAAAAATTCTTAAGGTTGAAACTTAACCTATTGTTGCCTACTCTCTTTAGCACATTATCCTATAGATTATTTCTTAGTGTTTGTATGGATTTTGAATCTAAGATCAAATACAACCTAAAGTCGTCATGTCCAAAAACCCATTATTGCAATAACTTGACACATACCTTCATCACAATAAGAGAACGAATGGATCGTTATCATTATGTGGATTCTCCAATATTAAATTAAATTAATGAATCCTAAACTCTCAATTAATAAACTTTGTCTACAAATCTAAATTTTAATAATGAAAGTAACTACATTAATAAAAATAATTTATAATTTCATATGTCAACTAAGTCATAACAGTAGCTTAACTAGCTTTTTTAATTCCTTTGGTCTTCAACATAGCTATTGCACATTCTATTAAGTTAAACCATAGTCCATAAAATATCAAGGTCTCCATGTATAACCTCATCAATACTTGAAATAAAAACCCCCAATATAAGCAACGTATGAAGCCCGATATATGAATACAACGTGCATGCACATATGTATTGTACACCATACACTAGCTTAAATGGATATATTACATCATTTATAACATTCAAAAGCCAATCATCACAACATACATATATAAAATCATGATAATATCAAGTTTTTAATTAAACAAGTCTTGTATCAACCTTCTGTCCAAAAAATAACCAATTTTCATCTTTCATAATAGCATACTTTAGTTCCCAAAAGCATGAACTTGAAGATTCCAAATAGATAGATCATTAGATAAAAAAGATATGAATCGAAAGATTCAAATAATCAAAAGATTCAAAGAGTACGAATCATTAAATCCCAAGGTCCCATATCTAACCTATTGTCTCATACTTTACGAATTAAATCTTAGTTTATCTTCAAAATTCATCATGCAACAACAAAACGTCATTTTAGAATAACCATAAATCCATGATAGTTATTTTCATCTATTTTGTAAACCCACATACACGAACAACATACAACAATAACCCTTTTGCTTAAATCATTAATAATTATCCAAGTCAAATCCTAAATCCTCTAACATATCATAAATCATTTTCTTACATATCAAAAAATATGATTCCCAAGTCTATTAGTAGATTCTTGACCTATTAACTTGTTTAGACCTCAATCACATTAATTTAGGTGTGTACTAAGCTTATCCAATCAATTTGACGTCATAAGCAATTAATTATGGTAATTTGATCAACTGTATGGTCAACTAAGGTCCCATGGTCAATTGGGCATCGACTGGTAAGGGTTATAGTTGATTAAATAGGGCTATAAGTCAACTGGGTAGGGTGGTAATCGACCAACCCTATTGGTCAAGTCAACCATATACTCTTCTAATAGCTCATCAACCAATGTTTGTCTTAAGTCAAGCATGTAGGGTCCTAACTCATGTTTTTCACTCTAAATCTCCAAATGTTCATCTCCCAAATTCCTTTTAGGTTCATCATAGTTGAATCTTTTATTCTAGAACATTTCTTTTAATGGATCTCTCCAAACAAGATAATACTCTTTTATCTTTAGCTGTATAGTATGTATTCTAATGTGTAAAAATCTACTCTTTATAAACTTTTAACATTATTATTTAATATTTTATTATGATTAAAAATCTAGTTATGTCTTATTTTGCATACTTTAACCCTAAAGGATGGTTTGATAAGAAGATTAAATCCAAAATTAATTTATTGGTAAGAATGCTTATCATGATGATACAAAGGAAAAAAAAAAAACTCGAGTTTTATCACAAAATCCTACTTAAATCCCTTAATTGTTGATTTCACCTTTCAACATGCACAAATTCTATTAGGAATCTACAAATAAACTCTTGTGATTCATAAAGGGATATTAGAAATTTACCAATTCCAATTTACAACTTTTTTACTTTCCATTCCCCCTAATTCCTTATTGAAGCATTATTATGCCATTCAATTCAAATTTTACCTTATAATGGCTATTCATGATGAATCCCTATTACTTAATATTGTGGAATGGGGATTCTCTCCTATTACCTCTGAATTATGATTCAACAGTATATGCTACTATTTTCCCCATAACTGCCTTCATCAACATTTGAGAATGACCAAAAATAAAAAAATAAAAAATAAAAACACCCTCATTTAGATACACTACAAACAAAAGATTAGTTACCATGCACAACTCTGACAAGTAACCAACACTACAACACTTTCTTCTCCAATGACTAATAGCAAACATTCCACTAACAAAACATCACATTTTTACTATGCAATCCACCATCATGCATCTACTTCGTCACTCTTTTCCATGCAAACACAAGTTATAGTGCACAACTCCAATAATCAACCAACACTATAGTGCTTTCCTCTTCGGTGACTAATAATAGACACGTTAACATTAGCCATCGACAAGTTCAACTACTACACAACTCAACAACCCATAGCCATTATAGATTGCACCTACCAAACCCTCCTAATTTAGTGCCTTAACCGCCTCTTTGAGATCTAGATCTAACTAAACTAGGCTTAAGAGAGAGAATTGGATCTAGATCAAGTACTAGAGATAGAAGAACATAGGATAGAAGGAGAAGATTTGGATCTATTAGTACATCTTCATAGCTGTAACTAAAATGAAAGAGGGAAGAAAATGAAAAGGTTGAAAGAAACAAAATTCTTAGAAATTTTTTGTTTATTATTCCTTTTCTAATTTGTTCTATAATTTATCTCATTATTCAATGTAGTAAAAATGTTTTTGTCATTTTACTTTCTATTCATGTCTATTCCTTATTAAATTTTATGAACTAAATAATATAATAGCAATTATATTTCACACAGCCTAACCTATCCACTACTTATTACTCCTCTATTCCATTAGTAATTGCAATTATGTTTCCTCTTATTCTATTCAAGAAGTGAACAAGTCATTAATTAGTTTGTTTCCTTAGCATTTGTAGAAATTCTCCTTTCTTATGACAAATATTAAAGAATACAAAAAGCTAGTCTTATCATTTTTTTGGGAACTGGGAGAAAATAGATCTATCTTAGATTCATTGTTTGGGAAGGCTTATAAAGAGATAAAGAGTGTAATCACTTAACTGTTTTCTATGTTTTTTTTTTTTTAAAAAAAAGAAAAGAAAAAAGAAGATTAAAATTTAAATACATAAAGTGATAAAGGTCAACATATATGCGTCTCAAACGTAATTTGTCAAACAGCTTTAAAAACACTTTCAAAGGAAAAGGGGGGAAAAAAAGTGCGGTTAAACTTCTATACCAACGTAATTCGACTTCATCGTCGTGATCGACCCTACAATCTGTCGAATTCATTTCAGCGAGTGGAGACACCGCACAATTATACAATTTTTTTTTATCTCCGCTTTGTTAATCACTTCGTTTTGAATGAGTGCCTTCATTATTTAGGTGGGCACCACAAAAAGGGTGCCGAAAACTTTTAGCCAACATCATCTTGGGAGAAGGAAGCCTCATATATACACAAAAGCCAGAAATGTGGTTTCTGATAGCACTTAAAACAAACAAGCAAATGAGTAGTTTATATAGGATAAGGTTTCTACAATTCAATTACACATCTAAAATCAGATTGTACACTGCTGCATCTAAATATTTATTGATATATATCTTCTAATCTATTATTTACCTTATCGTAGTATCTAAATTATTAATCAATTAGTAGATGTCAAGATGAGTTAAAAGTAGTAATCTATACTTGTGTAGAGAATTCATAGAGGGTGACGATTTTCATTCATCTTTTCTATGATAATTGAACTTGGGTTATATAAATTGTCAATCGATATCCCAACCGCTATAGTAGACCCTAACAAGATTATACGAGCTAATAAGTTAAAACTTCATCCTTCTTTTTCCCTCCTTTTTAAGTCGAATGCACCCTGAAAATCAAAGTTTATTTTGTATTTGTGTTTGTATATACAATGCTACGATATAGTTCAAATTGCACTGGCAACATTTAAACTCCGCTCGATGCAATATACTAAGTCCTGGAAAGTTGACTTTGCTGACGGAAACGATATAGATGAGTGAATAATATATATATTATTAAAGTTACATTAGGAGAAAAGGTGATTGATTTCGTGACTTAATTGGATTCTAAACAAATCCTTACGTTTCGTATATGTTCATTAACTAAGTGTACCTAAATCATCGTATCAAAAGTTTAATTAATATTCTGTTACATCCTTTTATTTCTCCAGTGAGATAACCGCAATCGATGTTTGGCCTTACACAGTAATAATACGACAAAATGTCGCTTTGGATCTAAGCTCGTTTGATTATGAGTGATTGATATAAAGTCCCTTCTTAATGGTGGAACCCCAATTATAATATAAACTGAAGACAAATAAATTTTTGCCCATGACATCTGGTTTCTAATTTGGGGTAGGCTTAGCACATTAACTTACCCTTCTAATTGCGCCGAGCCATTTATTTATTTGTTTTAGTTATTTTGACTCGAATTGTCAAGATTTTTTTTCAAACTATAGAAAAATCAACCATATTTATTTGGTTCACAATTTGAACTTATAAGTTATTGAATAGAAGTTTTTCTTTTTCCTCTTGAAAATATGAAATAATTGAAAATAGAAGTACTCATAAAATTTTAACTTAAAGTCATAAAAAGAAGAAGAAAAAAAAGACTTATCAATTATATAGATGCTATTATTTTCATATATTTGCAAGCTAAGAAAGCTTCAAGTTGAGGAAAAATAAATACCCAATAAAGTCTACTCTCCACAAGATTAGACTTGATGATATACTATCTCAATCAAAAAGAAAATATGAGATAATAGGGTCCTAGAGATGGCTCTAGTGTATGCCTTCATACACTTAAGTCAATTAAGTAGCCTAAAAGGTAAAGAGAACATTCAATATCAATACTCAAAAGGTGTTACTGTTAAGAAAGAGTATTTGGGAGAGAGATTCTAGGTCCAGGATTCAGGTTTGGATCAAGGATCCAATTAGGATTAGATTATGATTAAACTGAGATTGAATTAGTCTCCTGGTCCATGAGGGTTTCCAATGGGGTTTATATGCTAGATAAAGGCCTTGAGGATTGCCTACATAGACAACAATCATTCTTCATTGATAGAACCTCCTTAGGATATGGATCGGTAAGTGGAGGGTCTTCATCTCTCCAATATAAGTCTTTTCATATAAGCATGAGATCCCAGGTGGTATGAGGACCATTGATGAGTATTAATTTGGATACATTTATCATAGTAATTTTATAGTATTTTCTGTATAATTTTAGCTTATTTTTAAAGAACTTAGTACTTAATTAAGTAAAGTTTTGATTTCAGGATTTCAATGCATTCTTAGATCAAAAACAAAGAAAATGAATCAAGTTTTACTCAATTCAAAGCTCAAACAAAGAAATTACGAAGTTACGAAGTTTTAAAGTGGGACATAACTAAGCTAACATGATTATGTCCAACCAAGGGACTTAATAGATGAGGATAAAACAGTTGGATACAGAAAGTTACATAACCAGTGGACACAACCGTATCCTAAGTCATGTCTACCTAGGAAAAGAAAGGCCCAATTTTGCGTAGAAACTTACATGAATAGGAGATACAACCGTTCCCAAGTCATATCCAACCAAGACCAAATTTTGCATTTAAGAAACAGAAAGCTACACAACTTATGGGACATAACCATGTCTTAAGTCATGTCAAATGCTACCAACTATAACTTTTCTTTCCAATGTAAAAGGGGATTTAAGGGTTTTCAAGGACACTTTTGACATCCAAAACAAGAGACTCGAAGGGTAGAAAGAGAACCAAGGAGAAGCATCATCAAAACTTCAAGATTGAGAAGATTCAACATAATCAAAAGGGGGTTTTCATGGATCTTACATTGTTTTTGCTATAATTTTCTTTCTTTATCATGATGTTAGCTTAAATTCTTGTATCTAAGCTTGTGGAACTTAGGGTTCTCATATAACTATTGAATTGATTGTTATTTCAATGAAGTTTCTAGATTCTTGATTCAATTATGTGTTTTTCATTGTTAATTGAGAAATCCTTTGTATACTTAAATCTTGACATAATTGAAGGGAATTTAATATACACTTAGAATAAGGTGCATAATTCTCCTGAAAATTTATTATCTTTTTATAGTAATTCGTTATTTGTTAATGTAATCCTAAAATATACTCTTAGTAAAGAGATTCCGATAGGTATTTTAGGGTTAGTGCTAATATGCTTAATAAAGATATTAGCTTTAATTGAGAATTCTTCTAATCAATAAAATTAGAGACAGAATTGAATGAATTTTATGAGAATTCTTCTAATCAATGGAATTAGAGATAGAATTGAATGAATTTTATGAGGTCACATGGTGAATTCTAGGGGAAACAAGTTATAGATATATTATTTGCTTTCTTAAAGTAGTTCTTAAATTTATTACTTTCCTAGTGTTTAGTTGAGTCTCATAATTAGTTTAGTTAGTTAATTTTAATTCCTTTTAATTTAGTTGTAATCATAAAGATGTTTCAATTAAATAATAGAATTAAGATTAGTATTAGTACTCATAATCTCTGAGTGATCAACTCGGATTCACATTCGCTATATTAGAATTTGATAAGTAAGCTTGCCTCATATCAACCGTCCATAACAAGATGAGTAGCATAGGATCTGGATTTCCTAGACATTACATATATTGATATAAGGTTGTTATGGTATACTGTACCGGTCTTATATAATATATATATATATATATATATATATATNGTACATATATGAACAGTATCGTATATGTAGAAATATGAGTATATTTAAATAGGACATATATAATATACAATAATATTAATTTAATAAATATATATAAATAGTTTAGTGTATCGTAATTTAGGAGAAGTATAATAAAGAATTAATTTAAAAAATTTAATAAAATATAATAATAAGTATTAATATATAAATATACTATAAAATATAAAGAAATAAGAAAATAATATAAACTATGAAAATTTTATAAGGGTAACACATGGCACTTCCATGTACCACAACATCATCACTTAAGTATAAGTAAATAATTTTTGTAATTAATAATAATAAATAATTAATTAATTAATTAATTAGAAAATAATAAAATATAAAAATTTGAATTAATAGATCTTAAACCCAAAAAAAAAAGTAAAAATGAGTAATTATAGTAAAATAGGCTTAAAATAAGAAAATTATAAAAATATACGATTCAAATAATTATTAAATCCTAATTATATTAAGAAAGGCTTAAATTAATATTTTACAATTATCTAAGTCAAAATGATGAATTTGGTGATATTTTTATATCACAATCAAAACTGCAGATTATAACATCCAAAATGGACCCCATTGCAAGACAGTACGATCGAAAACGATTAAAATGAACTATAAGTTCATGAGAATCTAAAGTAAATTAAAAAAGTTATACGCGATTGAAAATTTAAGATAATCTGAGTGAAAAATTTAAGTCAAACTATATTTATACCATATTTGGGATATAGTAGAAAACTACGCAAATAGTGATAGATATTTAGTTAACTAGGAAACCTGGTTTTTCAGAATACTTATAAACTTTCTTATCTTTTAGGTGATCGATTATCAAGCCCTAGAATTCTAAAAGGTTGAGAAAGTAAGCATTAACTTAGGTGAAGAAGTTCTTATGATCCGCTATCTGTTTGTTGTTTGTCATTTGAGTGCTTTTTGTTGGTTGATACTGATTATTTGGTTGAATAACTAATTGCTCTATATGCTATCATTCGTTTGCTTACTTTCTTAAATTAGTAATCATAACTATTCAACTAAAATAATTAGTTATATCTGTTGCATATTTATGATCCTATTGATATATTGATAGAAAGTGCTAACTTTATAGATTTTCGAGAAAAGCATTTTTTTTAAAATCGTTTTTCTTTCAATGTTAAATATATTATATATATGATTTTTGTAAGGACTTATAATGCTTGTGAATAATATTTCTATCGTTAAGGCAAAGCTAAAATAATATCTCCAATTGATTGCAAGAGAACTCACATATTTATGCCTATGCGGCCCCAGATATTTGTTAATAGCGATATGAAATTGCTTTGTATGCCCAAGAGGCCTTGGATATGTTTAGTAGGTAGCCCTAGTTGGGGTTCAACTATATTGATTATTAATTCTCGGACTAGGGTAATAGTCAAGTAACATCTAGTGGGACCGTGCCCTCAGACAGCCTTATGTGGTTAAAGTGAGGTGCTCCATGCGCGTAAATATAGAGAAAAAATCGACGTGTAGACAATGTAACTCTACACCTTCCATAGTTCCAAACTTCTATAGATATGTTGCTTGCATTTGTTGCGCTTGCATTCATTTTGTATATAGATAGCTTGCATGGGTGTTAATAATGATTGATAATTTGCTTAAAAGGTAGTGATGAGGAACGAACTCACTGAGCCGTGGTTTACTCATTCCCCTATAGTTTATTTTATAGGTTTCTTGTAAGTAAGGATTGGGATAAGCTTGAGAGCAAAGTACAAATTAGAGATAAGTTTGGCAATGTTAAAGTTAATTGAAAAGTATATTACGATATAAAAACAATTTATGTAAAGTATTCATATGATAAGATTATGTAGTATTTCTTGTAAATTAGTAAGTTGTTTTATATTGTCTTAGCATTTAGTAGGGGATACCATTTCTCTATGATTCAAATAGATTATAACTTATCAAATATCCATATTCACTTATATTTTACATCAAACTATTTAATTAAAATAAAAGAAAAACCTTAGTATTTAATTATTTAGAGTCTTATAATCTCTGACTTGTAATGTGATTTTTGTATCATAGGTGCACACATGATATGTAAATTTTAGACAATCTTACTAGGCCCCCTTAGAGCCATGACAATTCAAACCAACCCGACCAATTTGACCCAGTTTGATTTCAATCAACAATTGAAACTAGTCAACCCTTCCTCAAAGCTTAGATTAGCATGGCCCATGAAACCTAAGCAATCCGAACAGTACAATAGTGACTCAATCAACCGTATGGCCAAGTCTTAATAATCTCATTGCTCTTGTAAATTGATAGTAATAGCTTTAAACTAGAATTGGCACTACCATTAGGCATCATGTAGGCATCATCTTCTAATGAATGAAGTATCTTGTTTGCTTTATACCAATGTGGAAATGCATGTCTATTACCAAAAACTAAAATGATAACCATTTTACATCAGACAAAAATGAGAAAATGATAAGACATTTTAGCTACATCCTTGGTGATGAAATGATGCAGTCACTCATTTAATATATGTCTTTAAATTCAAATATTAACTTTATGGATGCATGTTTATCTATTTTGCATTTATTGCATGTTCGCTTGTTTTATTTAGCATGTGTATGTGATTGATTTTACATACTAAGTTTATCTTACTTTTTATCATTTTTTAGATGCATGAACTTTAATTGAACTGACCGACTACAATAATTTTAGAGACCTTAGTTACTACCATTGGAATAGGAAGAGCAACAATTACATATAACACTTGGAAAAATGAGTTAGCATATTAGACTTTTAGTCATATGTGGTTACCATTTGTTGTATAAGAATTAATTATTCTTATTTAGAATTTATTCTAATTTTATTTAGAGAATCAATTATATGAGGTTATCTAGAGATTATTACAAAAATGTTTGGAGATTTACACATGACCTATCAGTAGATGTTAGGGATATATGGTGGTTTATAGCATCAGGGTTTTAGAAGTATTGTTAAAGTTGTATAAGTAAGACAAATTATGTTAGCCAAAAAAGTGGGTTAGGCTAAAAAAATTTTAGCACAGTAAATTTAGGCTTTTTTAGCCCACCTCGCATAACTTAGGGATGAAAGCAAGCCAACCCATTGTAGGGCTCGTTAGCTAGCTAATGAGAGAGAGAGAAAAAGAGAGAGAGAGAGAGAGAGAGAGAGAACTTCTTATGATCTATTGATGCATTTTAGGTCCTAGGATGGATTTTTTAGAGAAATTTACGTGTTTACAATCAAAATTAATAAATATTATACAAATACAAATTAGATAAAAAAAATTATTATCAAAATACTATTGTTATATCGCATCTTGAAGATAAGATATAGTTATTTGTACTAATGTCACATCTTCAAAATGCAACACTAGTATAATATATATGTCGAAAATGTAACATACCCATGGTACACAAATGTTAAGATGCAACATTAGTACACATAGTAATATCACATCTTGAAAATGTAACATAGAAACGGTATTCTAGTAATTTTTTATATGATTTGTAATTATGTAATTTTTTTTCTAAAGTTAGTAAACATGAATTGCATCCGAGTTTTTCATAAATTTAAATGATATTATATTTCATTTCAAAACATATTCATTCATTGAAATCTAAGCAATGCCATAGGGTATGCTCATATCTAAGTAACCATAATTATATTGTTTGATATATCATATGATAATAATGTGTTTATTATTAACTATATGTAATAGGAAATAATAAATATAGTAAATGATTACCATATATACATACTTGTATAGAACATTCAAAATAATTACATAATGAAGTTTATCATTAATGATAGAGGTTTTTCCCAAAGGCATAAACCAATCTACTTAGAGCTACTTTAGACCTAACATCCAATCACATCTTCTCTTTACCTTACTTCTGACCTCCTAAAGACCTCACTAAGTGTACAGGATAGATCGGGAAAAACTGGCTACTTGAATGCCTATAAGAAGAACTTAACTAGAGCAGGTTAGAGTGACCTCCCTTAACTCGAAACAACCATCCACACATCAAACTTTGACCCAATCAACTCTAGAGGGTTCAAGTTCTAACATTAGGCGCAAAAAAATGGCTTCCTTATCTAAATAACCACCTACTAGCTACCATGATGTCAACCATGTTCCCCAAAATTAAGAAGTAGTCCTAAATTCAAATAAAGTGCACATTTTGGAATTAGAGGCAATAGTTACCACATTTAACCTATCCCATGGCTATAAAAGGAGGTCGAATGGCAAACAACAAGTTCTTTTGGATACCTTTCCTTTCATAAACTCTCCCTGACTTAGGCATCAGAGGAGCAATGTTAGAGTCACTCCAACTCCCCCTTAGCTTAATCTTTTCTGTTTCATAGAGTGCTTGCAAGCTTGGTGTTCAAGATACCATTCTTACTAAATTCTGATATCAATAATTGACATTGTATGTTTCTAATACCATGATATGGCTAGAAGTAAGTTGAGAGACATCATTACTCTTTGGAAGAGCCCTCAAGCAACTTAAGAACAATAATCACCACAACAAGATACTCCTGAGGTACACCAAGTCAAAGTACACAATCAGATGACTCAAAATCAAGGGTAAGAGGATAGCAATCCATAAATAGCATAGTTAGAGGCATTGCGTACTAAATTTACAAAAGAACTTAAAGAGGTTTAGGGCCAACAACAGAAAATTACATTAAAGGCTCAACGAGAGAGATTCTACCTCTTCTTCTACTTCCTCTTTACAACAAGTGGGATGACATGTTGATTTGACATCCTAAGAGGAGGCATTGCGACAATTGTGAAGGAAAGCTTCAATGTTAAATAAGGATAATTCACAGCAAGGACAAGAACTACAATCAAAGGAGAATTGCCAACAACAAGCACTATTAGAGACTCCTATTACACCACATGTGTAGAAGCTTATAGGTAGAAGAATTGAGAATGTTATCGCTTGCTTACCACAAAAAGTCGTAGCAGATATCAGCCTATAAGATCTAGAAGAGTATATTAAGAAGTTGGCTACAGAGGGAACTTTTTGGAAGGAGACAAATGCAAAAGGTAAAGGTGAGTCCCTTCTTGTAAAGCATAGTAGATGAAGTCCTACCACTAAGTGTTCGGCTACCACAGTTTAATAGTTATGATGGAATGAATGACCCAAACAATCATTTGAAAACTTTTCAAACTCTGAAGGAGCTCTACTAATTGACTAATGCTATTGCTTGCAAGGTTTTTCCATCTACCTTGAGGAAACCTACAAGCAATTAGTTTAATTCATTGAAGGTAGCCTCTATCTCTTCTTTTGATCAGCTAGTTGAGGCATTTCACCAATATTTTTTTGCTAGTAAACCTTTAAGAAAAGATTCTTCACTCATGACTTCAGTCAGGCAGAAGCAAGGAGAATCGATTAGAGACTATGTTCGCAAATTCAATTAGTTGATGATCAAGATCACTAATTTTGACAAGAGCGTAGAACTACATGCCATCTGTAGAGGAGTCAGGGAAGACTTGGACTTCTTCAAGTCCCTTGCAAAATACCCTCTGACCTCACTAGATGATTTTACATAAAGGTCGAAAAATTTCATTTGTTAAGAGGACCAAATGCAGGCTAAAAGGGAGTTAGAGAAGGAAAAGCATGAAAGGAGGTCAAATGAGGATAAGGGATCTACAAAGGACAAATTGGGAAGGAACTTTGATGTACGTAGCAAGCTCAGCTAACCATTAGGAGATGAAAAAGGCCAATTCCTACTTTTGCTGAACATACCCCACCCCACCCCCATCCCCCCTCAATCGACCTATGTCAAATATTTTGAAGTATGTAATCAAGGTTTTCTAACTTGAATTGAGAAGATGAAAAGTAACCTAGCTGTAAGAAATTCCAACATGTATTGTGATTTCCGTAAAGATAGGCGTCATAACACGAAGGAGTGTATACATTTGAAGAACATACTTGAAGATGCTATTCAGAGGGGGTACTTGAAGAAATTTGTAGGTGATAAGGAGGAACCCTTGAGTAATCTACATAAAGGAGGAGAATCGAATCGAATAGCAAGCTTAAAATAGGGAGACTCAACCTAATAATTGGGACCCCATGGCATAAGATAACGAGAGAGGAGATAACCGAGCTCTTCGAGGCATGATTAACGTGATCTTTGGAGGACCCGTAGGAGGAGGTCTTCCACCTACCAAATGTTCATCCAATGCATTAGGAGATTATGTGTACAATTTAAAAGGTAAGAAGCATATAAGGTTAACGACATGATCATATTTTAAAATAAGGACATGCAGGGAGTTCAATTTCCACATAATGACGCCCTAGTTATTATAACTAGAGTAATGGATTTTGAAGTTAAGAAGGTGATGATAGACAAAGAGAGTTCTACTAACATAATTTTCAAGCATGCATTTGATCAGACGTATCCTAAACTCAAGAACACTAAGATGTAGCTATACAAGTATAGCTTGTATGGATTCAATAATCAACCTATCAAAGCACATGGAGTGGTTAGCCTGACCTTATAGATCAGGGATAATAAGAATGTGGTTGAGAAAGAAGTTGATTTCATGATAATATATTTCCCTTCCTCGTAGAATGGAATAATAGGCTGACCGTCCATGAAGATGCTCAAGATGGCCATGTCAACAGCCTACTAGAAAGCAAAATTTCCAACCCAATCAAGATAGGGACATGCTATGGAGACTAATAGCTCTCTTGAGCTCTATATTTAAAGGCTTTAAACAGGGATTAGGTTTATACCATTAAGCAAGGCTTAAGCAATCATATACAGATTAGAGGAGAACTTGCAAAGAAAACACTAACAATTCAACTTAGTGATAATCCTAAACATGTGACTAAGGTTAAGGCTAGTATGCCAACCAACCTAAAGGAGTGCATAATACGTTGCCTCTAAGCTAATAAGGACTTTTTTACTTAGTCTCCCTGCGACATGCCAAGTACACTTAAAGAGGTCATTACTTGCGAGTTAAATATTGATTTAAACATGAAGGTCATGTAGCAAAAGAAAAGATATTTCGCTTCAATGAGACAAGTTACAATTAAAGAGGAGGTGCAAAAGTTATTAAAGTCGGACTTTATTAGAGAGGAGTTGTACTCTACATAGCTCGCAAACTATTTGTTGGCAAAGAAACTAGATGGGAAATGTAGGATGTGCAATGACTTTACCAACTTGAACAAGGCACGCTCAAAGGACTATTTTTCTTTGCCCTAAATAGGTCAAATGATTGATTCAACCTCAAGGCATGCTTTGTTAAGTTTCATGGATGCATTCTTAGGATACAATTAGATCAAGATGCACCCCTTCAATTAGGTACATACCTCCTTTGTTACAAACATTGGAACTTACTATTACAAGGTGATGTCGTTTAGACTAAAGAATGCATGAGCCACATATTAGATACTAGTTACTAAAATGTTTAAACCTCAAATATATAGAAATATTGAGGTTTATGTTGATGACATAATAGTGAAGAGTAAGACAAACAATGACCATTTAGCTAATCTATAGGAGACTTTTGACACATTAAGAAGATATAACATGAAATTAAATCCACAAAAGTATGTGTTTGGTGCCTCCTTAAGGAAAGATGTGTGGAATTCTTTAGAGTTTTGAAGGACCCATTTGAGTTTCGGTAGAATGAGGAATGTGAGCAATCTTTTAAAACTTTGAAAGAATTTTTTACAAAACCCTCAATCTTGTCAAAGCCTATAGAAGGGGAAACACTTTATTTGCATTTATCTGCAAGTGATTGGGCCCTCTCCTCCTTACTGGTATGGGCAAAAGGATAGGTGTACAGACTAGTTTACTATGTAAGTCATATCTTTTAAGGGCTTAAATCAAGAACACATAATTGGAGATGTTTGTTTTAGCCATAATAGTTACTATCAAGAAGCTGTAACCATACTTTGAAGCTCATCAAGTTGTAGTGTTGACACTAACCAACCGACCCATGAAGCAAGCCTTACATAAGCCCGATGCCTGTAATCATACGGTCAAGTATGCTTGGGAGCTTAGCACTCTTAGAACACAATACTAACCTTAAAAAGCATACAAAACTCAAATCTTGGAAAATTTTATTACTAAATTCATAGGAGCAAAAAGTTTTAACTTAAACACGGACTAACTGACTTAGAAATTGTATGTGGATGATTCATCAACCAGCGAAAGAAGCGGAGCAGGATCAATCCTTATAGATTTGATGGGAGCTTGAATCTCTTATGCTCTAATGTTTGGTTTCCCAACCAGCAATAATGAGTCAAAATGTCAAGCATTATTAGCTGGGATGAGGTTCGCAAATGAGGTTAAAGTGAGGTGTTTGAATGTGTTTTTCGATTCCCAATGGGTATTTAACTAGATCACAGGAAATAATATGGCCAAAGACGAAAGTATGATCAAGTACTTACAATTAGTATAAGACTATGGATCGAATTTTAAGGATTGGCAATTGACGAAGATTCCAAAAGTAAAGAACTATGCAGCAAATAAGTTATCCAAATTGGCCTCTATAGGCTTATCGAACTGGAAAGAAAGAATCTTTATAGAATATTTGCCCAAAAGGAGCACAGGGTTACGACAATAAGAATGCCTTGAAATCCAACAAAAGGATCTAGAGTATTATTGAATGGATCTGATAATAGAGTATTTGGAGAAGGGAAATTTGCCTAGGCTTATCCACTTATTTATAGAGTGGCTAATTATCTTGATTGATGGGAACTTATACAAGAGAGGCATAACTATGCCTTATTTATGATGCCTTTCGACCATCTAAGGTAAGGCAAGTACTATCCGATCTATACGCTAAGGTATGTAGTAATCATATTATAGCAGTAGCTTTATATGTCTGAGCTCTAAGGCTAGGGTATTAGTGACCTACAATGAGAAAAGACACTCTTGGTCTGGCTTAGACTCACAATCAGTGTCAAAGGAATGCCCTCATTGAATAAGCTTTGAGCTCATATCCAATCCATCTTACCAGTCCTTAGCCTTTTTCCTAGTAAGGATTGGATATACTTAGTCCATTCCCAAAGACAACCAAGTAGAGGAGGTACATTATTGTCTTAGTCTATTATTTCATGAAATGGGTCAAAGCCAAGGCTATAGCAAGCCTAACAAAATGGATCGTTGAAGAGTTTCTGGTTAGTAATATTCCGACCAAAATTAGGATACTATATGCAATCATAATAGAAAATAAATGATAGTTTGATAATGACAAGTTCGGAGAGTTTTGTGAAGCTTAGAAGATCAAACTATACTACACATCTATTCCCTAACCCAAAGTAATGGTCAAATTGAGGCAGTGAACAAGGTAATTTTACAAAGTTTGAAGAAGAAGGTAGACCGAGCTAGTAGCAAGTGGGCAAATGAATTGCCTAATGTTTTGTGGTGGTATAAAACTACCCAAAGGACTTTGATAGGTTAAACTCCATACCAATTGGCTCTTAGATAAAGGTGATATTGCCAATTGAGTCACAAGTAGAGAGCGCAAGGGTCCAGGCTTGTAACCTTGAGTACAATGATATTAGCCTCTTAGCTAACTTAGATATAATCGATGAGATACGTACCTTAGCCAAATCTCATCTCACTGCTTATCAACAATGAACAGCTAGGTATTATGATAAGCAGGTCGAGCATAAGTTCTTTTGACCTAGTGACTTGGTCTGTAGGAAACTTAAAGTATTAAGAGAAAGAAAATGTCAAGGGAAACTCACCCCTACTTGGGAAGATCCTGTCAAAGTGAAAGAGGTGGTAAGGAATAGACATACCTATAGGCTAAAAAGGCTTGATGAACAATCGATCCCTAGGGCATGGAATGTTGATAACCTTAGACCATACTTTGAATGAAGAATATGAAGGATGGATATTTGAAGGACTAATGAAGATATGTTTGTTTTCTTGCGTGTTTCACTGTGATAATTTTGTATGATTTATATTCCATTAGACTTATTTCCTATGTGGAAACATGTGTTTCTTTCCATGTGATTTGATCCGTTTGTTTTATTATGTGTTATAATCATGTTTTAGAAGGTTGGAACTGATCGATTAACCTAGTGTCTTCCATTATATGGCATTTAATGAAGTGTTTGTTCATCAATCAATTTATTTTACTTTACTCTTTCTGTTACGAAGATTATCATTAAACTATAACATGATAGGAAATAAGAACGCAATCTTCTTATTACTTTTACGATAAGAAAATACCTTCAAGAAAAAAAAGTCTCTAAGCCCTATTAGAAGGGCGACAAGCAAACTATAGAGCGCTGAATCCCTAAGTCCTACACCTAACAGACAATGGGAAGAGAATATCCAAGAATCTCTAAGTCTTAAGTAAGGACAACGAGATCTTAAAACCTTAAGCCCTTTTAAAGGTGATAGGTATGGTGGCTATAAATCCTCTTAAGGATGATGAGCCATAATATATCCCCAAGTCTCTTACTAACAACGGGAACAGCACTCGAAAAAATATGCACTTTATTTTATAACAAATTTTCAAAAAAAAAAGAAAAAAATTCATTTTTTATGGCTGCCTCGAAGATGTCTATATACCAGCTAGTTAGGATCAAACCAACATAATTCTATTTTAGAAATCTTTAATGTGTTGATAAATTTTAATTTTTTTTTTTGAAAAAATAGTTAGGTTTACGTTTTTAGCTAATTTTTTTTTATTAAAAAAAAAAAACAACCCTAATTTTTGTTGTCTAATTTTAGAAACCCATAAATGAAAAAAAAAAAAGAACAAATTCAGATTTTTATTTAGAGAAGAATGTTTTATACGTGATAAAATTTTTTAGAAAAATCCTAAAGTGTCTAAATGTAATTTTTCATGAAATATGTAATTTATGTGAAAAACATGCCTAAAATGCCTAAACCATAAAAAAGATATCTAATTATGAAAAATATTTCTAAACCATATAATAGATATCTAAATCATAAAAAAGATGTCTAACTATAGAAAAATGCCTATTAAAGATTTTTTTTTTTTTATGAAAAACTAATTAAGTGTAAAAAAAAAGTTTTTACTAAAAATCTCTTAATATCATATTTAAAAAATGCAAATGAAAAATAATGCAATTTTTAGTCAAACCTCCTAAGGTGTACAATCTAGATGTAATGTTTATCCTAAAGATATGCAATTTTTTAAAAAATGTGATTTATTCTATAAATATGCAATTTTATCTAAACAAATGCGATTTAATCTAAAAGACATGACTTTATCAAAAAGATATGATTTTATCTAAGAAATGTGATTTAATCTAAAAGATGCAATTTCAATGAAAATGCAATTTATTTAAATTTGTTAGGATTGTTCTAAAAAAAAAAACAACTAAACCAACAAGCTGCACTAAGAAAAACAAAGCTAGTAAGATATAACTATATAAAAAAAAACTAATAGAAAATAAACTAATCAAACTATTAACTTAAAAAAATAGAAAATAAACTAATGAAATTATTATTTAAAAAAAAAAGCCGGCTTACCCAATGGTCGAATCCAAGGGGAATAATCACATGGATCGAATAAGATCGTGTAGATGCTAGCCATGCGCTATAACATGTGGGTGATTTGTGCATGGAACATAGTGGAACTAAACATGGACTGGATATGATTGAAATGCTAGAGTCGAATTGGGTTGTGGTGTACGTGGACTTATGCAGTGTGGAATTAAACTATGCAACATAGCTAGTGAGGGTGTGCAGCTACTATTTGTATGTGGCATTAGATTGCATGATGTGATCTGTAAGTGCATGCTATGTTCTATGAGTGTGTACAAGACAGTGGCATATGAGTATGAGTAGGAGTGTGGGCTGTATGTAACGTAGGTGAGGGATGTGTGTGACAAGATGAGAAGTGTGTAGGTCTGTTATGTATGTAAGGACAATAGGATGTGAATTGCAATGCACGTAGCATATATGGAAATTATATGTTGAACCGATTGTAGAAATATGAACTTTGAAAACGTGTAGGAGATGTGTGGAGTTTGAGAGTGAAAAAACTTAAAAATTTTCACAGCTGAAAACTACTATTTATAAGCCATTCACTCAAATCTTTTAGATCTTTTTATTGTGAAGATTTATTCTTAACAGATCCAATATTGATTAGATATGATGATACCTAATTTTAATTTATTAAATTCATTGAAGATTTAATCCAATTTCTAGAAACTCCATACTTATTTAGGCTTTCTATCTTGAACCTAATTCAGTCCATCTTAATTTAGCCTAAAATATACGTTAACCCATTTAATAATTTCTAACTTTATTTAGCCCAATATAAATTAGATAAAAAATCCACTTTATATTAAACTGGACTAAAAATATTTTAATAAAGCCTAACTATTCAACGACTTAGAATTTATCAGATTAAATGAATATTTTCAACCATTATCCAATTTGACCCTAAATGACTAACTCGACTCAACTCGACACTTTTATTATTATCATTTTTTATTTTATTTTTTCGTTTCTTTTCCTTTTTTTATTTTTTATTTTTAAACCTGGCCCAATAAAATAATTAAAAAAATCCTAAGGGTAGCAAAAACGAAGTGTCTATACCTTTAACTTTACTCTTCTCTTCCTCTAACCTAGCTTTCTCAGCTCTTAACTTTTCTTACAAATTTTTCTTCTCAGCCTCCATGCTAGCTGCTTAACTTTTTGCCTCTTCGGCTATCTAAAAAGGAAGAAAGGAGGGAGTTGTAAGCCTAAAAGAATACAAAGAAACTCAAAAATAGGTCGAAAAAGAGGACTTATAGCATTCTTTTCCTTAGTTAAAGCCTTTACAATCATCTATACTATCGAGAGCTCTAAAAAATCAATATAATGTCAAAAAATGAATAATAAGCTCAGCATGGTTAAATTTGCAAGAATGAGAAGACCTATGTAATAGCAACTAAAGGCAGTTAAACGTAATTGGCTGTTTGACTATGAGTTTTGGCAAAGCTTCACTGTATTGGTTAAGGGTTTAATGTCATTAGATAATTGAATCCCTCTAAGCAGCTCTAAAGCCACCTGACCATTCCCTAAGGTAAAGTCAGTTTTACTGACATTCTAAGTCAGAAAAAATTGCAATACTTCAACGTTTTGTCTCTAAGAGAAGTGATTGAACTTAGACTTTTAAAAGAGGCCTCCTTCCTTCATTAGGGTTAATGGAGTTACCCCCTACCTTAGACTTATCGTCCCTTGCAGATTTTCCCTTTTCAGGGTCCCTCTCCAAAGGAGGACATTCATTTACATTTGGTTACTTCCTTAGTTTAGTAACCTCAATAACCTTTCTTTTAGTAGGGACCTTGGATTGTTGTGGATCCCTAACACCTTTAGCCTGTTGGCCATCTTTTTCCTTGGCAACAGTAGAAATGGTGGGTTTTGCTACTGGTTTCGTTAGAGCTTTTAGCATTACCTTGACTTGAGATTTGGATGGTTGTTTGGTTGAGACTTACTTGGAAGAGGTCCTTTTAGGATCATCCTTTCCCTTTGATCTAACGGCCTTTAACTCAACAAACAAATCCTTAAAACTATAATTGTTGAACAACATATTTGTAGAAAGAAACTTAAAAGGTCAAGTTAGAAAAATAAGAAAATGGAAATCAAAGAACTTACCAAAGTAGTGCTAAGCACAAGCAAGGAAGACCACCCTACTTCTAGAGTAGATGTGAAGGTCCTACCTCTTATAAGCCCCTCTTAGCACAATAAGATCGTAATAGCCCATAACTTACTTAACCTCAATCCACTTGTTTGGGCTTTCAGTATTCCCCTCAAAGGTTCCATTAGCACCCTCATTCACTCCAACTTCATCCCTAGGGAAGATCGAAGCACCATTACAATACTTGGAAATTATAATGTTCACATCTGAGAGGAACCATCTATTGTTATAAGCTTCCACGATGATATCACGGGCCCTCTAATAATTAGGATTAATGCTTAATGTCTGACAACTAGATCGATTGACTCTAGACTATTGGGAAATCAAATCAGGTAGCCAACCTGACTATAAACCACTTTTTCTTCAATTCATGGAATGAAGATTCTAGCACTACTAAAAGCTTCCTATAAGGTCGAGGATAGATGTAGAGCTAACCTTCTTTCTTTTTCAATATGAAAAAGTATCTAAACAATGTAACTATAGTCCTAACTTCTAGATCCTCACATATACACTTAAAGGCCATAAGTAATCTATAAGAGTTTAGGGTAAGCATGGAAGGATACATATGATGATATGTAAAATAAGATCTTTGGAACATAGTAAAAGGTAATTTCAAACCAACCTCAAAATATTTCTCAAAAAGGGAAAACTCACGGTTGCCTAGTGTTGTGATTCACTCATACAGTTGAGGTCTTTCGAAGGACTAGGCTCTGGGGGCATGTATGCCATTGAATTCTTGCTTGCTTATAGTACTTGTCACACTATTTGGACTCATGTCATATTCAATTCTAACATATAAAGGTAGAATGGGAGAGTTACCTTCATTATCTATAGGGTACTTGTCATATGGAAGCTTCTTGATCTTCCATGACTTGAGGGTACAGTTTCTTGCCAATCCGGTAAACCTAGTTAAATCCTATAGATAGTCAACAACATTTGGATCCACCAAGCTAAGAGGTTCTTCTAAAGGAGGGGAATCGCTTACTCAATACATGATAGAGAGTTACTAGCCTAGTTGTTGGGTACACGTCAAGTCGTTAGATTTAGTCAAAGACATAATTTACCTTGCAAAAACAATCACGAAAAGGAGAGGAACAAGAGAGAGATGTGCGATGTGTAGATTGAGGGAAGCAAAAGATGAAAGAAACTAAAGAAACAGTGTGAAAATTAGTAGAAAGAAAAAAGAAAATGCAAAAAAAAGAAGTTAGAAATATAAAGGGTTAAATTAGTGGTAATTTTCTAGGCGTCCATAGCCCTTGCAATTACCAATTAATATGGTCCATTCGATTAGTTGCCTACTGGACAAATTGGACAGCTCCAATAAAATCGCTCTTCCCAAAGGATGTGCATGATGTCTAGCACGATCACATGAATCTCAGTGATAGTACATGAAACATCACGTTCAACATGTAAAGCTTATCTAACAAGCCAACAAAAGATAATACTCTAATAACAATACACCACTTAGGTAGTAAAGGACAGAACCAAGGCCTACAGATTAAGTGGTAAGTGCAGTGATTTGAAGTTGTACCAAAGGAAAATACAATCGATGTTTCTAATTTATGAATCACATTATCACAACCCTTGATGAATTTATCAACAATAGTCGAGCAGTAAATGTTGATAAAGGTTTTTTCCAAAGACATAAACTTATCTACTTAGAGTTGCTTCTAACCTAACATCCAATCACATCCTCTCTTTACCCTATTTCCGACCTCCTAAAGGTCTCACCAAATGTACTAGATAGATCAAGAAAGAATGGCTACTTGAACGCCTATAAGAAGAACTTAACCAAAGCAGGTTGGAGTAACCTCCCTTAGCTCATAACAACTATCTATAGGTCAAACTTTGACCTGATCAACTCTAAAGGATTCAAATTCTAACAATAAGCATGAACAATTAGCTCCCTTGTCCGAATAACCACCCACCAGTTGCCATGATGTCAACTACATTCCATAAAATCAAGAAGTGGTCCTAAATACAAATACAGCATACATTTTGGAATTATGGGCAATAGTTACCACGTTTAACCTATCCCATGGCTATAAAAGGAGGTTGAATGGTAGACAACAGGTTATTTTGGACACTCAAGCACTTCTACTTCCTACTTTACCTTTCTTTTCATAAACTCTTCCTGATTTAGGCATTGGAGTGGCAACACTAGAGTCACCCCAACACCTCTTTAACCTAATCTTTTATATTTTGCAGGGTGCTTACAAGCTTAGTGTTCAAGATACCATTCTTACCAAATTTTGATATCAATAATCTCATATTAATATCGTAGGGCATATAATCATTGTTGTTATGTAAAGCTAGTCATTTATATGGTTTGACATGATCTTAAATAAGTCCGACAAACAATTTACTTCTTTTGTCTGTCACCTTTGTATTTGATTTTTATGGAGTACATATACATCAATGCAAATGTATGTATATTATGTATACATTTTCGTTGAAACATTGGAACTTTATTTTTCTAAAATGAAATAAAAATTAATTTTTGTTGTAAATAAAACTAAAATAATACATTAGAACTAATAAGATTGTGAATTGTAATTTGTGATTTGTGCATATTATACATAATGCATTCAAGGAAAATGAAGGATAGTATAATTCATGGGTTGGTCTGCTTTACCTGCTAACCCGTAGCAAGATAGGTTAGGCTAGAAATTACAACCTACATTTATAAGTGGACCAAAGCAGATCAACCCACTTAACTTTTGAGCCAATGCTGGCAAGACGGGTTAATCCACGTGGCCCACTTATATAGCTCCAAGGGTTATAAAAGTATTATAGTAGGTCAAAGAGTCTATAAAGGATCTTAACTAGAGCTTGCTTAGAAATGTTAGGATCAATGGGCCAATTTCAACAAGCCTTGTTCTAAATTCACTAATTCAAAACTTTTTAGGATAGATTGCTTCACCATTTTTGACAAGCCTTGTTTTAAATTTACTAATCCAAATACTTTCAAGGACCTCTCAAGTGGATTCGCTAAAGCTAATTATTTAAATCTTGTGACTACACACTAACAACATTGAAGGATAAGATGCTTTTACCATCTTTGCAAAATAAAAACATTTCTCCCAATCACACTTATCCTAGTTTTAACATTACAGTGCTTCAATTCCCCTTGTCAACATGGAATAGTCCCCACTTTATCATCTACCCATAGCCTACACAAGCTAGTAGTTATCTTTTCTACAATTGCTGAGTAGATATTACAACAATGCCTTACACTTAGTTTCGATAACAAAAGGAATGAAGAAGAATTATATAATGAATGTGACTAAAAAGGAGAAAGAAAACAATAAATAAAAAATAAAAAGTAAGGAGATGAAGAATATTTTCCTTTATTCCTAATTAGATTAAAGGAAATGATGGTGAGAAAGATGATACAACTGATATTTGTCCCTAAAACCACCTATAGAGAATATTAAACATTAATTTGTAATTTCAAAAGAGGGACTAAAGAAAAATTAGTCATCAAAAGTAGCACTTTTCCATATGATTTTCTTAAATGGGAGAAAGTACACATTCCACGAGAAAATTTTTTTCCTTCCTATTCTTCCCCTCTACAACTGTCTTTTAAGTTTTGTTAACAAGTGTCTTACACATCTTTGTTAATTAGCAAGCAAAAGTTAGGTCTTGACAATACGTTTGGCCTCAATTGCATAAAAGAAGAGTGAATATGAGTTTGAAGTTATGGAAGTGCTCCTAAAATTATTACTAAGGGAAGAGTGGGGGAATGTTGGAGATATTTGTCTTTATCTACATTATTAAAGTTAGAGGAGACTTAAGTAACCAACCCCTTCAAAATTACTATTTAGGCTTCTAATTAAAAATTACATAGCAAAAAAACTAACACTTAAATAACTTATTAAATATTTTATATATGGATAAAATTGAAATTTTGCTCAATTTCACTTCGCATCTCTCTCAATTAATTTTTCTCATAAATCTCTCTTAGTTAATAACATGGGTGTGAATAACTCTAAATATCCACAGGAAGTTAAACATGGATATAAATAAATTACTCTATAGTCCTCAATTTCACTTTCATCTCTCTCCATTAGTTTTTCCAGAAAATCTTTCTTAGTTAATAACATAAGTATGGATAACTGCAATATCTGCCAAAAGTTAAATGTGAATATGGATAAATCACTCTATAATTGAATGTGGAAGTTGAATTCATATTCAAATTCAAAATTCTTTAGAACAAATGCAAAAGCATGCATTCACATATTTATAATATTTAAATTTTTTAATAAAATTAAATTACTTAAGACACCAAATGAATAATGATGGGTTGCATGAGTTTATTTTTTTAATTAAAAATACAAAAAGAAGTAACATAGTAAAAAAGAAAAAAAATAAACAAATTAGCCACTTTAATGTTATAAATTTTGTTTGTAATTGTTTTACCCCCACAATATAGGTGTGTTGTTCACTAATATATTTAATATCTTTATATATTTAATGGCAAATTGTGAATACTTCTTTATATTTAATCCTCATACTACTGGAACACTTAGATTAGAATTTTTAAGGAAATCTTTTTCTTTTATTTGTGGATGGAATTATTTCTCTCTCTCCTCTTCTCTCATATATCTAAGGAAGGGAGGGAATATTTTCTTATAAGAATAACATAAGATTTAATAACATCATCCTTTTAAAACTAGTAACCATATCTTATTTCAAATAAAATTTAGATTACATGAATATCCACTTAACAATTAAATCTTCCTTAAAATATTCTATTATTTCAAAATAAATTAATCATCTTATTAATTCTAATTCTAGAACAAATAATTACATAATTTTAGTAACAACTAAAATTATAGTCAACTAGGTACAAGCCTACACAATGTGCAAACACGAATCTTAACACAAATATATGTTATGTTTAATTTTTTATTTATAAAATTTCCAGTTTGCTTTCACAGATGAGGAACTCTTTTTAAATTTTAAAATGTAAACGTGGAATGAAATGAAAGTTTCATAAAGCATTTTGTTTTATAAAACAAAATTGTTTTGGCATGTGAGGAATTTTTATCTTTTATCAAATAAATGTGGAATGATATGAAAAAAGTAAACTTGGAATGAAATTTAATGTCACTTTTCATTTATAAAATTTATTCGCTTGCTCTAAAAACTTTAAAAATTTGAATGTTGTCACTTGTTTTTATTTTTCTATTACTATTATGTCTTGATTTTTTTACTCTTGAAACCACTTCTTTTTTAATGTAACACTTATAAAAACTTAAAAAAGGGTATCGAAGGAAAATAAAATGTAACGTTCTTTTTTTTTTTTAATAGAGTAGTTTCTTTCCTTTTTTAAAAAAATGAAATAATTTATCTAGTATTTTGAAAAGGTTTTACTTTTAAATAAGTTAAACTGAAAAGTATATGAAGTAAAATTGAAATGAAATAAAATGAAAGTTGACTTTTTTACCTTTTTTTTTTTAAGAAACATTTAATGTGGTATTTTTAAGAGGTTTTATTTTTTTCCCTTTTTTCTTTGATAGGTTAGGATTTTTTTTAAATTTTATAAAATAAACATGGAATAAAATGAAAGTTTTATAAAGTACTATATATTTTAAAGTAAAGTTAGAATAAAATAAAAGTTTATGTTTTAGTTTATAAAATTTACTATTTATTTTGATAGGTAGAAAATTTTTTTATTTTATAAGGTAAACGTGGAATGAAATGAATATAAAATAAAGTTGGAATAAAATAAAAGTAAATTTATTGTATTCTTTGATAGCTGAGGAATTTTTTATTTTATAAAAAATAATAACCAAAAGTTAATATCAAAAGGTACTTAAAAAAAACTTGAAACATTCAACAGGTACCAAACAAATTTAAAGAGAGTTAATGCAAATATATATTATATTTCTGAAAATATGAATGTAAATTCGAATTTAATATAATATATAAAGTTGGAATTAACAACAAATATGTACAATTATGACATGCAATTGTTCAATGTAATTATGACATTTGAGACTTTTGTGCCACTTACTATTATATAGGTTTGATGGAAGGGACAACAATCCTTTTCTTTGTGTAGCAAAGGGAAGGGAAGAACATTTTCATTTTTATATTTTTCTTTTGTCTCTTTGTCAATTTTCATTATGAATTAGAAGGGAAAATATAACCTTTCTTATTACTAAAAATTTGAAAACCTGAATATTGTCTCTTCTTTCTATTTTGTTGTGACTATTATGCCCTTTTTATCATTTCCTTTTTTGTGCCCTTCCAAAACCGTTTCTTTCTTAGTGTATGCTTACAAAAATTTATGAAAGTATATTTGTGGAGGAAATAAAAAATAATGCTCTTTTTTCCAAAAATTAGATTTTCTTTTTAAAAAATATTAACATAGAATTTTGAAAAGTTTTTATTTTTAAATAAGTTAAATTGAAATGAATATAAGTAAAGTTTGAATGAAATAAGAATTTATTTTTTTGTTTATAAAATTTTCTGTTTACTTTTATAAATGAGAACTTTTTTTCTTTTTTTTTTTAATTTTATAAAGCAAACATTGAATCAAATGAAAATTTTATAAAGTGTTCCGTTTTATAAAGTAAAGTTAGGATGAAATGAATTTTTTTTTTTTTTTTGTAAAATATACTGTTTCCTTTCATAAGTGACGCGTTATCGTCACTATTATGCCTTCTTTCAAATATATTTCCTTTCAAAATGGGTTTTTTCTTAATGTAATACTTACAAAAACTTATGAAAATTTATCTTTGAGGAAATAGAAAATAACATTCCTTTTTTAAAAAGGTAGTTTTTCTTTTTTCCATTTTTTTTTAAAATAGAAACAATTAATGTGTTATTTGAGTCAGTTTTATTTTTAAATGAGTTAAACTAAAAAAGTACCATTTCTAAAAGGATAGATTTTCCTTTTTTCCCTTTCTAAAAAAATGTAGTATTTTGAAGATATTTTATTTTTAAATAAGTTAAACTAAAATAAATATAAAATAAAAGTAAAGTTGTAATTAAATGAAAGTTGGTTTTTTTAGTTCATAAAATTTATTGTCTACTTTAATAGGTGAGAAAAGTTTTATTATATTATAAAGTAAATGAGGAATGAAATGAACATAAGGTAAAGTTGGAAAAAAAGAACAAATGAGGTAGTATTTTGAAGAGATTTTATTTTTAAGTAAGTTTTAAATAAATTTTTCAACATAAAGTTCGAAAAAGAAATTAATGAAATGAAACAATTAAATTTTTATATTATTTTATAAAGTAATGTTGCTTTCATAAGTGAGGATTCTTTTTTTTTTTTTCGTTACTTGTAATGACCTTAAAGGGAGGTATTGTAGGTTTATTTTAAAATTTTCATATCACGTGTGCATTTGTAGTATAAAAATTAACTTCCAAGTTAAAGATTGTAAGACTCTAAGTAGTTATTTGCTATTCACATTTTATTATATTGTATATGAGCAATTTATTTAATAAATAACTATGGATACCTAATAATCTATAGTCTATCAGAACCGTAGAAAATTGATATCACCTACCAAATTATAAAATAAGGTAGACAATTCTTAAAATTTCTAAAACTTGCTAACGATGCAAAACTTAATTAAGTGGTTATTTGTTTCAAGAATATTCTAAATCAACTCTATAATCCTTTTTGAATTCTAACTTTTGATTATACTACTCAATGGTGGCACTCTGCACTTGGCTCATATCCTAATCCCAGCTATTAATCAATTTGTAAGGGAAAAACTATTAAAGAGTAAGCTACATATGCTTAGTGAGTTATCCTTCCTACCATGCCTTCAAGCAAGTATTTAATTATCAAAACATATGAATGCATGAGACAAGTAATATACCAAGCAAATACATACAGCGGCCTAAGAACTGTATGTAATTTAGAATTACACTCTCTATAATTAGGGGTTAGAGATTATTAACTAACGCAAACTATCAACCAAATTATAGCACTAAGTTTTTATCCAACAAGTGTGAACGCTTGATGAAATGCAGAGTATCCTACTGTAAAACTATTGTCCTAGTTAGAGCTGTGCAAGTAGGCCAACCTGCCCCGCCTTGCCCTACATTGGCCCATAAGTTAACTGAGTTAGCCTACTTACAAATGTGGGCTAAAATTTCTAACCCAACCCGCCCCATGACTAGTTGACAAATTAAGCGGGCCAATCTACGAATTATATTATTCTTCATTTCTCATGAATGCATTATGTAGAATATTTACAATTTATAAATCACAACTCACAATCTTATCGATTCCAATGTTTATATTTAGCTTTTATTTACGATAATATTTAATTTTCATTTTTTTTAAATATATTCATAATATACATATATACATTTGCGTCGACGTTTATATACTTCATAAAAATAAAACATAAAAATGAAGAAAACAAAAGAAGTAAATTTTTTCTTGGACTTATTTAATAATATATCAAACCATATTTACAGTTAGCTTTACATAACAATGATAATCATATACATTACAATATTAATATGATGATCAACTTCATTATGTAATTATTTTGAATATTCCATATAAGTTAGTATATAAGGTAACCATATACTATATTTATTATTTCCTATTACAAATAGTTAATAATAAACACATTTTTACCATACGATATATTAAATAATATATTATAGTTAATTGGATACGAGCATAACATATAACAGTGCTTCCATTTCAATAACTGAATATGTTTTCAAACAAAATAAAATATTAATTACATTTCTAAAAAACTCAATCCTAAGACCCAAAATGCACCTAAATAAAATATATGAATAAAGCACTACAAGTTTTCTTTTCTTTTTTAGTATAGGTTAGCAAGCCAACCTACCCCGCAATGGGTTAGCCCGCTTTAACTCACAGGTTAAGCGGGGCGAGTTAGAAAAGCTTGCATTTAAGAGGATCAAAATTTTTTAGTCCACCCTACATTTTTTTACAGGTTATGCAAGCCGCCCCACTTACACAGCTCTAGTCGTAGTTACTTCATCCATATTCAACCATAAAGAAGAAGTACACTATGTGATATTCCAGAATGTTTCAAGAGAGGGAAAGAAGTTAGTCCATTGCAATTCCATTACTATTTATAGTAGTAGCCAAATAGAAAATTATCTATACCTAATCACCTAACAAAATTAACTAACTAACTAATTCTATCTAACTGCAAAACTTGTTGATAAAATAAATAATACAAGTAAATAATAGACTTCACATCCACAACCCCACCCCACCCCACCCTCCCCCACACACCACCCCCCTTCCTCAAGATGGAGCCTCCTGAAGGCCCAACTTAGAACAAATAAAAGTAAGAGAGGATGCCTTAAGTGCTTTAGTAAAAACATCAGCTAGTTGAAGATGAGCTGGAACATAAATTGAATGAATGAAACCAAAATTGACCTGATCTCAAGTGAAATGAACATCTATGTCTAGATGTTTGGTTCATCCATGCAAACACAGGTTATGTGCAAATTGCAAGGCAAACTTATTATCACAACAAAGTGAAATAGATAACCGCACATCCACCTGCAAGTCACAAAGTGTATAGGACATCCAAAGAAGTTCTTTACAAGTTGTTGCCATACAATGATATTCAACCTTTGTAGTAGAAGTAGAAATGGTATACTACTTCTTAGCTTTCCAAGATACAAGAGACTTGCCAACAAATACACAATACCCACTTAAGGATTTTCAATCCATGGAACAAGAGCCCTAATTAGCATCTAAATAGCACAACAAATGAAGAGAGTTTGTTGTTGGGTAAAACAACCCCAAAAACATAGTCCCGTTAAGATACTTCAAGACATGAAATAAAGCATCCAAATGAGAAGATTTGGGAGCGCTAACAAACTAACTTAGTACATGGACAGCGTAACAAATATCTTGTCTTGTCATTATTAAGTAAAGTAGCTTGCCAATGAGTCTACAATAAAAAATTGGATTAGCAAGAAGATCTGCTACATCAATTGTCAAATGTGATCTTGTTGGAAGAGGATAATGAGCAAGTTTGACAGCTGTATAACTGGACTCCTTAAGCAAATCGAGGATCAATTTGCATTGATTAAGAAGAGTTCCTTGTGGCAAATGACAAATTTCACTGCCTAAAAAGAAACATACCAAACTAAGATCTTTTATTGTGAAGGTTAAGTTAAGTTGCTATTTAAGTTCAACAATTGAAGCATCATTTGTCCCTATCAATAACATATCATCCACATACATAACAACTACAATAAATCCATCAACAACATCCTTGGTAAACAAAGAGTGATCTTGTTTTGATTGGGAAAAACCATGATCAACTAGAAACTGACATAACTAAATATTCCACTATCAAGAGGCTTGCTTCAAGCCATAAAGAAACTTTTTAAGACAACAAACCTATCCACTTTAAGCTTTCAAATAACCCTCAAGAGGATACATATACAATTCCTCATCAATATGCCCATGAAGAAAGGTGTTATTTATATCAATTTGGTGAATAGGCCAACATTTGGCAATAGCAACAGCAATGAATATTCTAATGGTTGTAAGATGAGCAACTGGGGAGAAAGTATCATTATAATCAAGCCCAAATACTTAATTATATCCTTTAGCAACCAACCTACCCTTATATCATTCAATATTACCATTAGGCCGAAATTTGATCTTGTACACCCACTTAGAACCTATGGCTCTCTTCCCCCTTAGTAAAGTGGTAAGATCCCAAGTCTCATTAAGTTTAAGAGCATTTAGCTCTTGTTGCATGGCTTGCACCCATTCTAAATGTTTACATGCATTAGAAGAACAAGTTGGTTCCTTAGTAGTTAATACTTGAGCTAACGAAATCACATAATCTTTGGGTAAGTTTTTGAAACTATGAGTATCAAACAAAGGATAAGAGGTTGAAGTGGTAGATGAGGGTAAATTGTGAACAAAAGAATTGTCAGTAGTATGGACAAAATGCACATATTATTCAAGCCACTAAGGAGTTTTATGAACTCTAGTAGTACAACGAACATAATGAGACTCATTAGGAATAGAAGTCAACATGTGTATATTAAAGGAGTCACAAGAATCTGAAGGAAAAGAAGACTCTGGATGTGGTGATTCCTGACCTGAAGTATTATCAGTATTAGCTAGACCAGAAGCTAGAAAAGAAAACTGATCAAGTAGAGAACCTAAGTTAACCACTCTATTATGTGATGATGCAAGAGAATCTACACCCATTCAAACTGATGACAAAGACTGAACAGAAGAAGGATTGAGAGTAGAAATAGAGTCTGGAATAGAAGAATAAGAAGAAAGTTGATCAATAAGAGTAGTGGAAGGATGGAAAGGAAATTGATCTTCAAAGAACAATACAACCCTATTATAAACCACTTGCTTAGTACAAACATTATATAACTTATATCCCTTTTAACTAGTCAAATAGCCTAAGAAAACACATTTGGTACCCTTAGGTTCCATTTTATCTTTGAAAGGTAAATTGGCTATGAAACAAAGGCATCCCATGATTTTTAACTAAGAAAAGTCTAGTGGATGACCAAAAAGAAGCTCATATGGTGCTTTCCAATCTAAGATGTACATAGGCATTCGATTTATGAGAAATGTAGCAATTAACACACATTCCCGCCAAAAGTGTTTGGGCAAATTAGCTTGAAGATGTAAATCATGTGAAGTGTATGTGTTTCCTCTCAACTCTCCCATTTTGTTAGAGTGTATATGCCATAGTTTTGTGGTATAAAATTCCTAAGCTATTGAACAAAGAGATACAAGATTGAGAAATGAATTCAAAACCATTATCTATTCTTATAACTTTTAGACACAAAGAAAATTGATTTATGACATATTTGAAGAAAGCACTAAGAATATAACTAACTTGTGATTTGTGATGAAGCAAGTAAGTCTAAGTACAACGTAAATAGTCATCCACATTGGTAAGAAAGTATTTAGCTCCAGTAATACTTGGAACATGATATGGTCCCTACAAATCAATGTGTAGTAAATGAAAGGGAAAAGTAGAATGATGTGTGCTCTTTTCAAAAAGCAATCAATGAAATTTAGCCTCATGACAAATATTACAAAAGAATGAATGAAAATCAACATCCTTGTAACATTCTAGATGTTTTAGTTTTGCCAAAGAAGTGTATCCTAGCCTAGAATGAATTAAGTAGGCTTGATTATTTGTACTACAAGAATGAGCATCACAAGTGAATGAAGAGCATTGTGCTTAATAATGCTTGCTGCTGTAGAGGAGAACTAAAAAAATACAATCCAAACATCCGCTAAGCTATGCGAAGACAAAGATTATTTTGGTCCTATATGGTACAAAGCTATTTATCAAATAAACCTTTCAAATTATGTCGAACAAGCAATTTATGTAATGGTAGAAGGTTGTGAGTGAAGTTGGGCACAAAGTAAACTAGTTCAACTATAAGTGATTTAGTCAATGTGACTTCCCCAGCAATGCATACAAGAGCTATATTTCCATTAGATAATCTAATACAAATTATAATGGACAATGTGCATTAGTGTTCGAGTAGTGTTTCAAAGGATGTCATGTGATATATGGCTCCATTATCAACTATCTAACAACCAACCTTGTTATTAAGTATAGTAAAACTATCATAAGAATTAGTATTACCTGCAAAGTCTGCCGACACTAAGGATTCTTCTAATTGTTGCTATTGTTTCTTTTGCATCAACTTCATCATTTCATCACAAATTTGGTGCTTTTGTCTAGATTCTAAGGATTCAGTTGCTTAATCACATGTATTCGCACTAACAAAATTAGTATTACAAGGTGTAAAAGAATGCTCAAAAGGTATGGCCAAATGCTGTTGTGAAAATAGTAGTAGCTATAGCAAAGCCTGGAACTAAGCCTACAAAGTTCATCGATCCACTTCTATTCCCTTTTGCAACTCTTTTACCCTTATATCAATGCAGATAACCAATGATTTGAAAGCAATTGTCAATTAAATGCCCTTCACTTTGATAGTGTTTGCAAAATAACCAACTAATACTAATATCCTTAATCCTTTTCTTATCAACATTATTCCTTCCATTAGCTTTTTTTATAGGGATCATAGACCAATCATACGCTCTCGAGCTCGAGGGCTTGCTCAAATGGTTTGCAATCTACCCAAAGAATAGAAGGAGAACAAAAACTTAGGAGTTATGATGAAATGAAGAGAGTCATGAGAAGAAGGTTTGTGCCAAGCTATTATTTGCAGGATGCCTTCAAAAGATCACAAGAGCTAAGGCAAGGAGGATCTACTATTTAAACTTATGTCAAGGAATTTCATATGTTAATGATCTGATGCAAAGTGAGTAAGCTAAAAGACTAAAATGCATCTCGATTCATCAGTAGGTTGAAGTGTGAGATCAGAGATATCCTAGAAACCATGGATATTAGATCACTAGATGATGCAATCCGAGCTACCTAGAGGATAGAAAGACATCAAACAAGAAGGTTCCGACCTCTTATCAACTGACCTGGCAATAATCGATCTGTTCTAAGCAAACTTATGCAAATAAAACCATGTAAGGTTCCAAAGCCCGAAATGCTCCAACTACTCAAGCAAAGGGTAAGGAGATTCCAAGGAAGTTTGAGAAAGGTTAGAGCTCAGGAAGGAAGACATGTGAAATCAAGTGTTTCAAATACTAAGGATTTGGACACATAGCCACTTAGTGTCCAAATAGAAGAATTATGGTGATCCGAGGTGAAGCACCAACTGTTAAAGTAGATAGTACTGATAAGGAAGTAGAGGAGTTGAAAGAAGATGGACAGACCGAGTTGCTCGAGGAGAAAGTTATCTGCAATGAAGAAGGCAACTTTATGTCAACCACTCTAGTGTTAAGAAGGACAATAAGTGTCAATCTTATACTTGAGGAGGAACAAAGGAAAAATCTCTTCCACATCAAATGTAAGGTGAATGAGTCACTGTATGCCCTAATCATTGATAGTGGGAGCTGCACTAATGTAGCCTCTGCATTTATGGTCTAGTAATTGAAATTGTCGACTAAGCCCTACCCAAAATCATATAAGCTTCATTGGCTTAGTGATAAAGGAGCTTTACGAGTGAACAAATAGGTGTCTGTGTTGATCTATATTAGCAATTATTGAGATAAGGTGCTCTGTAATGTGTTACTCATGAGTGCACCCTACATTCTACTTAGACAAGCATGGATGTTCGGTCGAGCTGTGATATACGATAGAAGGAAGAATACATGCTCGTTGGAGCATGAAGGCAAGAAGGTGAAATTGAGTCCAATGACTACTAAACAAGTAAAGTCATGTAAACCCAAATGAACTGGACCTCAAAGAAAGAGGCTTTGGTAATGACCCGAGCTGAGTTGAAAAGAGAGATGGAGTCCGAAGGACAGACCTTTCTACTAATCTAAAGAATACTAGAGATGAGATCCGAGGAGAAGGAGCAACCTGCTGAGGTAAAAGCAATATTGGAGGAGTTCACCAATGTATTCCTAAATGAATTGTCGGAAGGTTTACCCCCTATCCGATGTATAGAACATGCCATTAACCTACAGCCAGGAGCCATACTACCAAATAAGACTGCTCATAGGCTGAATCCTAAACAAGCTGCTGAGCTGTAAATGTAGGTAGATGAGTTAATGAAAAAAGGGTTAGTGCAAGACTCCCTTAACCCCTATGCCATGTTGGCTTTGTTGGTGTCAAAGAAAGATAGGTCATGGAGAATGTATATAGATAGCCAAGTAATCAACCACATTACCATCAAGTATAAGTATCCCATACCAAAGCTTGATGACATGCTACACAAGTTGAACGAAGCAAGAGCATTCTCTAAGGTTAACCTTAAATTAGGATACCATCAGATCCGAATGCATGAGGGCATTGAGTGGAAGACTGCATTCAAAACACGCCACGGAATATATGAATGGCTTGTAATTCTATTTAGACTATCCAATGCATCGAGCACATTTATGCGCTTGATGAATCATATGCTCTAAGAATTAATTGGAAAGTTTGTCGTAGTTTATTTTTATGACATCTTAGTGTATAGCCCTAACCTAGAGACTCACCAAGAGCATCTCTAAAGAGTCTTTACAAAACTCCAAGTTAAACAGCTTTATGACAATCTAAAGAAGTACAACTTTTGCCGATATGAAGTGATATTCTTACGGTTTCTTATAAGTGGTGGTGACATACAAGTTGATGAAGAGAAGATTAGAGCGATTACTTAATGGCTAGTGCCAACCACTTTAGTTGACATGAGGAGTTTCCATGACCTAGCGTCATTCTATCATAGGTTTATGAGCAATTTTATTACAAACGTAAGCTCACTTACCTAACTATCAAAGAAGAATGTTGAATTTGGATAGGGAGAGAAGGAGCAAAGGAGTTTTAAGGAAGTAAAAGAGAAGCTAACCACAACCCCTATCTTAGCTCTACCAAGCTTTAACAAAGTCTTTGAAGTAGAATGTGATGCATCCAGACTAGGCATAAGTGTCGTGCTAATGCAAGAAGGCTGACCTATTGCTTGCTTTAGTAGGAAACATCGAAGAGCTATACTTAACTATTCTATCTATGATAAGGAGTTTTATTCCTTAATCCAAGCCCTAACGGTATAGCAACACTATCTACTACCTAAGAAATTTGTGATCTACATAGATCATAAATCCTTGAGATATCTGAAGAGCTAACCTAAGTTATCTCAGAGATAAGCCAAATGGGTCGAGTTCGTAGAGTGATTTTCCTATGTCGTGAAATATAAGAATAGGAAGAACAATTAGTGGCCGACGCCCTATCGAGGCGACATTCTCTCCTGACTAAATTGCAGACCAAGCTACTTGGTTTCTCCATAATAAAGAATTTGTATGTTGAGGATCCATACTTTGGTCCCATCTATGCTAGGTGTGAAGAAAGACGGTCTTATTGTCCTTTTCCTTAACTAATAGGAATCCTTTTTTTTTTTAATTTACTCTAACCTGGGATTTACTCTAATTGGGTCCTATAAATACTTGTATATTGTAATGACCATAATAGAGAAGACATTGGAATTTTTCAGACATACCCTCTTAAGCTAAGTATTCTACTACTTAGTCTCAATCTACTCTTATCTAACTCATTAAGCATGGACTAGTAGCAAGTGACCTCTGACCATACTTGTGTGTCATATCAAGTGTGATCCAAGTTCATGTGAGGTGTTGGTGCGTTATATCTATCATCGGTGCATAGGGACCCTTACTTAACCCATGACTCTCCTTTACTTTTTAGACCATCTCACGATCTAGACCTATCCCCTTTGGTTCATGCAATACCAGGCATTGTGTGTTCATCTACACTGCACCATATCATTTTCCAATTAGAAAAGCTAAAAATTCATTAATCCTTACTACAATACTGGTAATTTGTCTTTGTTTTTCTATTTATTAAACCAAGTAACAAGCTTTGTTTACATTAGGAAGTGGATCCATTGACAAAATATGATGCCTAACACTTTCATAAGCTTCACTTAGTCTCATCAAAAATTGGATCAATTTACTTTACAACTCGAAATCAAAAAGTTTTTCAACTAATCCACAAATACAATGTTTGAGCCTTCTACATGTGCAACTCAGAATACCATTAAGAGCTTGCAATTCATCCTACAACCATTTTAGTTTCTTAAAATATAAGCTAACTGACATATTTCCTTACTCTGTATTACAATTTCATGTTGAATCTAATACACCAACAATCCATTACTTTATCCATGCTGCTCATTGATTTCTATCCACAAATCCCTAGCTAATGTTGTATATAAAAAATTTTGAGCCAAATCACTATTCATTAAACTCAACATCCAACATCTTACCATGTAATCACTTTGAATCCACTTTGCCAAATCATTAGAACCTCCATTAGGTCTAGGTATACTTCCATCTATAAATCTTAGCTTCATTTTAGCTCTTAAACCCATTCTAATAGAGCGACTCCAACTCAAGAAATTAGATCCATTAAAAATAATGTTTCCTATAACCATTGCTATGTTATCCGAATTAGAAACATAAAGAGGATCCATTGAATTATCAATTTGATTTAAAGTAAGACCTTGATCTCTAAGATTCACCATCAATTTCAGCAATTATTAAAGAAACTCATAAGAAAATTCAACAATAGAAAATAGAAGAGAATTGTGTAGATCTTACTGCTCTGATACCATATGAACGCTTGATGAAATGCAGGGTATCCTAGTGTAAAAGTATTGTCCTAGTTGCTTCATCTGTATTCAACCATGGAGAAGAAGTATACACTATGTAATATTGCAGAATGTTGAGAGAGAGAGAGAGAGAGAAAGAGAGAGAGGAGTTAGTATGTTACAGTTTCACTACTATTTATAGCATTAGCCAAATAGAAAATTATCTGTTCTTAATCGCCTAACAAAATTAACTAACTGACTAATTCTATCTAACTACAAAACTAGTTGATAAAATAAATAATACAAGTAAATAATGGACTTCACAACAATAACATACCAATGTGCATTCATACACATATATACATATATACTTTAATACTTTGGAAAATAATACTCTTTTTCCAAAACCAGAAAACTCTTAGGTCTAGTGATATGATGATCCTTGCAATCCACACACATGCCCTAAGCAAAAGTCTTAGGACATAACCCTTAGCCATACAACCAGCATCTCTTGATACCTAATAAGCCTATAGGCTGGGATAGGGACTCAATAATTATGGTATATATAGTGTGCTCAAAATAATCCCCTCAAGATCTCCTACTCCTATGATCCCCTTCCTACCTTTCGCATGAGGTGGTAATTGGTAAATTAATGCAATGGAATGAAATGCATGATCCATTTAGTTATTAGCCAAGTAGATATTTGGCTCATTAATTTAAGAAACCAACTAATCTTCACGCGTAAGCATGAACTCCACTAATATCTATCATGCAAGCAACTTTCAACTCTTATAATAACATTAGGTTATTTAGTGTTCAAGTACACCACACATGTAAATTCCCAACCCTACATGCAACAATTTATAATTTATGCATATAAAACATTTAGTGCAACTAACTACAAGTAAAGTCAAACATGGAGTCATCAAGAGTTACTCCCTTATCCATATTTGCTAATTGTAGTAATTAGGTGGCAAATCATCCTCAAAGTTAATGTCACCCAATTATTACAAATGAGAAAGATAAGAATTTATTATTTTAAGGTCTCATCCTAATTAATTCACTAAGTCTATTTCTCTTATCTTATTGCTTACTCTTGTATTTTTTCGGTTATGCCTAATTCTTCAATCATATATAACCTTTTTTGTTTTAAATCCAATTTTTATGATCATATAGTCAATGTTCATTTTTTTGGGACATAAATTCACATCGAATGGTCACTTTTGAGAGTTAGGACCCACATTTTTGTGTATTGGCTAAAATAGTGGCGAGTTTCCAATATATGTTTCTTTTTGGCTTAATTTTGTTTTAAAGGGCTTTCCATTTTGTAGATTTAATTGGTTTTGAGCCTTTGATCATTATTTGGGCATCATTATTCATGTGGCTGGTTTCTTAAAGTATCATATTCATTCCTTGTTTTAGTTTTAACTTTTATCCTATAAGTTTTTAAGTAGACTTTTATTCCCTAAGTGAGCTAAATTCTAAAGATAGGCTTGCTAAATGTTTTAGTAGGCTTGGGGGATTCTTCAATGGGCTTTCCTTAAGTCTTTTAATTATCCTTTGATACTGTCCATGTGGTTTTTCTTGGGTTTGGGGCGGTTTTGGGCCTGATTAAGGTCTTTATGCTCGTTTAAGTGTCTTAGGGCTTACTATATTCATTAAATTAGTATGTTTGAGTCCAAAACCTAATATGTCACAATTTTTATGGGTGTTTTTCTTCCTTGCACAAACCTAGTTGGTTGGGGTTTAGTGTCCTAAGATCTACTCCTAAGCTTGTTTTAGTGATTTTTGCCCCTAAACGTCAACTTAAGACCCTAAACTGACTTATCCTTCAACTTAGCACTAATTTAGCTCTTATTTTCACTTTTTATTTGTTAATTTATTCTGTATTATACTTGTAAATAACCTGGAACTTGTGGTGATTGTGAGTTATAAGAGTGTTTTCTTAAGATTTAGTTGTATTTTCCTTAACATTGTCTCATACACTTACCACATAACTACTTAGATGCATTTTTATGCCTAAATAACTTGTACTAAGTTGAGAAAACATCCCTAAGAGAAACATGTAGCCTACATCCAGCATCATATGAGGTTTCTACACATCATTATTTTGTGGTATTTTCATGTTACAAAACCTTCCCTTAAGTTTCCTTAAACATATACTTGTTTTCGTAGTAGATCACAAGATGCATATACTAAAACTTATCATGTACAAGAAATCCTTTTGAAAGAAAACTACAACTTTTCTTTAATATAGGAAACTCCTAAAGTTACAATTAGCGACACAAAGAAAGGGGTCCTATTATATGGGTGTTTTAAGATTATATCAAAAGAAGGAAGGGAAAACTTTACTACTTGTTTAGGAGGTGGATGGCGCCCAAGGGAGTGCTTCCGTTGGCTTTGTCCTAGCTTCCTTGAAGTGCTCCTTGCTCACTCCTTAACCTTTGCTTGAAGTTTGAAGAGTTGTGATATAAAGATGGATGGTAATGGAGAAGGCGAGTAGCATAAGTGGTGGCTTGTGGTAGTTGATTTTTAAGTATTGTAAGAGTAGGATGGAGAAGGAAATGTGGAGTATATGTGTAGGGCTTAGCTAGCACAACTTGGAATGTTGTTGAAGGAATGTGTCTTGAGTTTGTGCATGAGAAGTGAGAGATATAATGAAGAGTTCTTACTTAAGGATGTTCTTAATGCATTGGGAACTTAAGTTGGTAGGGAGGTTTCTTTTGGCCAATTCAAAGGGGTTCTTAGGTAGTCTTTCCATTGTGTTTAGGGTGTTTCTAGATGAAGTTGACAAGGTGATTTTTAGGGTGGTGTGTAGAGGGTGCCTGGCCCTAGATGTACGGATGGGAAGTAGTGCAAGTCTTCTCCTTCATCCTTCTTTGATTGATTGAAAAAAAGTAGCTTATGACATCTTACCAAAAATAATATGCCTTATTTAGAAAATTATAAGGTTTAGGTCTTATCACCCTAGGGCTTTGTTTAAACTTTTCAAATGCTCTCCCAACTAGAATTGAAGGGAAGTAAGGGGAAAGGGTTTTGGGATTGGGGGTCGACGCTAATGGTCTTATGTGATGCTCTTCTTTCTTTCTTTTTTTCTTTTTTGGTTCAATTATTATACTTGGTAAAATTTTTCAAAATAACACCTAGTCTTGATTCCTTTATTTATTGATTTCAAATCATAATTTAAGTTTTTAAAGCTTTCGAGTTTATTTAAGGTTCTATCGGGTTTAGGGTTTTAGGCATAGAGTTTAGGGTTTTCATTTTCGAGCTAAGGTTTTAGTTCCTTATTTTAGGGTTTTTTTCAAGTTTTTATCATACATAAATAAGGTTACTTTTATGTTTATATATGGTGCAATTCATATGCGTAAGGTACAATTATAATTTCATTGATCTAGTATTTTAATTAGTTTAGTTAAATTGATTTAACATTGTATGTTGTCTTGTACATTTTAACGTTTGTGAATAAAATCATGTCCTACGTATGTGCATGTATGGTGCAATTAGTCTTGTAGGGCTAAAGATATATTTTTACTAATCAAACGGTCGAGAAAGAAAATTTTTTGAGTGCATATACACGTGTTTAGTGAAATACTTATTTGTGAGGGTAATTTCTTAATTTTATAAATTTTATTTGCTAGCTAGTTTAATTTAGTTAGTTGCTATTATTTAGGGACATCTTTAATCGTTTAATATTAAAATTGCATGATTCCAAAATATCTAGAATTAATTTATTAATTTAGTGTTTTAATTGGTTCAATTTAATGCCAATTGATGTTCTGCGGTATATCTTATAAATAATGGTAAGTAAAAAGGAAATTATACATATATGGCACGAAGTATACTAATAGGGGCAAATTTGTAATTTTATTCATTTTACTTCCTGCTAGCTCAATTTAGTTAATTGTTATTATTTAGGGATATCTCTAATTGTTTAATACTGAATTGATATGATTGGATGAAATTCAAGTTTACTTTACCAATTTAGTATTTTCTGGTTTAATTTAAAATTTTGCACCTCTAGGGTTATCGTTTGGGGCTTTTTATTCAATTCATGGTTACTATATGTGGTGACCATGCATTTAGGGTTTAAGATCCTTGTATGCAATTAGGGTTTTGAAATTTGTTTTAAGGCTTCATTTTAGAATTTTTATCAATTTTAGTACCATTAGGCTTAAAGAATATTTATCGATTTTCAAGCTCACTTTCATATCTAAAACACAACATTTGCAGGATTTAAATTACTACTATGCCTTCCTTTTTGGAAATTTCTTTAGTTTCATCCATCTTTTTTACAGGATGGATCCTGCTAATGGGACTATGGAAGTTTGAGTTTTTGTTTTTTCCTTCTAAAACCTTTCTTAATGTAACATTTACAAAAACTTACAAAAGAATATCTACGTAGATATTATTTTGCTTCTAGTTGTATAAAAGTTCTAACTTTTCCAAAAATATCAGTTTTTATGTATCAAAGGATATGTCTCCTAAGAAATAAAAATTTATGGGTAATAAAAGCAACAAAAGTATTGTTAATTAAGCATACAAATAATAAAAGTATCTTAAGAAAGAATTAAAAATTAAAAAAATAATGATTAAGTGAAAAGTCATCTTATCAATTTAGTATTTTGAACCTACATAGGCAATCTTTTGCTACATTGAAAGCCATCACTAACCTCGTTACTTTTCATAAAGCATAAAAACACGAAAATGTAACACAAAAAATGTACTATAAATGTTTTTTGAGTCATGTATTGCAAATTTCATACCTATACAATGCATCATATAATATAAAACTCTAATAATAAAAGTTAAGAAAAATATCCTATTTTAAAAAATTGATAGTTAGCATGGGTCATTTTGCCATCAAATCGTCAAATACTTTGGTCCCCTCAATCCGTAAGAGGAGGTCTCGATCTAGAAGTCCTCATTGGTGTTTGATCTCTAGAAAATGTTTGGGAGATCATTTTGCCGTGCTTATAACCAATACTTCAAGTGGTTTTTATTGATATAAAATGAGCATAAGTATATGTTTAAGTTTTTTCATTATAAAAAACACGTTTTATCTTTAAAAAGAGGAGAGATAGAGAAGTACAAAAATAAATAAAGAAAAAAGGAACTTGGAGGCCAAGAAAAATAATATTCATTGCATTGAAATTTTCTAGAATTAAGAAAAATTGTATAGCGTATAAGTACTAATAAAATTTAAATACGTCATATTGATAACAGGCAATTTCTAAGAAAATGAACATACATAAAGCTATATATTCAAATTATATGCATATTAACCCACCATATACACATATAACCATTTAAAAATTTCCTTTTCCCTCCAAGAATTAGGAAAAAAGCGCTAGCCACGATTTGTGTGATTTTGCCTAAAGCTAATAATTCATGTTATCGTGTCATGTTCAGTGTCTAAATAAGTTCATGTCTGAAAAACTTGAACTTGTGATACGACCCATTTATTAATTGTGTTCGAATACATAAACCCGTAATCCAACTCATTTATAAGCGTATCTCATATCCAAGTTGCACCCATTTGTCAATGGAAAAATTATTAAAAAAATCTATAAGATAATTGCATATGCAAAATCTCTATGGAAAATAATAATATTTAAATTCTATAAATACAATTGTCATAAGGTTTTAACACTTAATATTAAAATCTAAATAAAAGCTTTAATGAAATAAAGTTTATCAAATTATAAGATATCACAAAATTTAAATTACATAACATCGCTTTAATTACCTCGCTTATTTTATGATGTATCCAAATTCCAACTATCAGCATCTTATGGTCACAATTCTAATATTTTCCATAAAACTTTATCTACGAGCAATCAAAGAATAATTAAATTATTATATATAAAAAAGAAATATCATTTTTATAGTCAATTTTCTCCATATTAAAGATTATTTCAATAAACAGTTGTAATATATTACTATTTTACTATTTATAATCTGTTTTTTTATAATAAAAAAAATCCTATCGTGTCACATTATAAAGAACATAAAAGTAACATGGCATATTATTTTCTTATAAAAAGTTCCAATAGATAATTTCTAAATGAAGTTCAACAGTTTAACATCTCGTTATCACTACATGATGAAAAAAAAAAGACTATAAAGATAAATAACAAGTGAAAAAAGAAAAAAAGTGGAGAAAAAGACTCTAAATTTCATACTTGTTTTAATAGTTCAAAAAATATTTAAACTTGAGTTGTGAGCGTCAAATCAAAACATGCTTAGCTTGTGGCGAGAACTTAGAAGGGAGATAAACAAAATAAAAATAAAAAATAAGAAGAAGAAGAAAGATAAAAGAAACACTACTCATTAAAAAATATTTGTATTTGACTAATTTAATTATGTCATCATATAAAGTTTAAATCAGGTTGGACCGTATATATTTTTCTTTTGTCCTTGTTAAAAAAAAAAAAGGGAATAAAAGAAAATATAAATTTATGTATAATAAATGGATTTATGAGTGAACCTATGATTAGTTTATGAGACTTATTTAATAAATAGGTTTATAAACAGGTCTAGAACCCAAACTCAAACCCAAACACAAATCCAAATATGTCTAATCGGTTTTTGTTGTATCTTGTGTTAAATTTTTTCATACTCAAACTTATTTATATTATATGGTATTATATCCAGATCAGATAGGTTAGCTCTCAAATTGCCAGCCCTAGTTTTACCTTTTTGGCCAATAGCAAAGAAGGAATTGGAACTGCTCGATCGCTCTGGGCTGGGGTACCAATACATTTACAACAGCACTACCAGACAACGACACTACACATTAACTTATGTTGCGTCTTAAGTGATAAGACTATTCTAGTAGTTTATATGTCTACCAGGTTTCTACTACGGGTCGCTAACCACAAAAAACAAGACAAGAAAGGACAGTGCATGACATAATCTCAAATATGCCAAAATTAGAATACAACAAACTCCAAATACATTCGAGTTGACTAGTAAGCACTAATAAGGTCAAAAGAAAAAAAGAAAAAATAAGCCCAGTTGTACGTAGAATTAGATCAAGTTCCTATCGAAGGAAAAAATTTTGAAGGAATGATCCAAAAGGGAGGTAACTCTATCTTGTCACATTCAGTTTGATAAAACTGCTTGACACTTCTAGTTTTCAAGTAATAGACACCCATGTCGTGACCATCATGCAAATAATCTTCACTAACTCAATCCCAATAATCATCTGTGAAATATGTGAAATTTCCTTCACACTCGAACTGACAATCTTGATTACAAACCGATACCAAGTAATTCACACCGAGAAAAAGGATGTGATCACCTATCGAATCGATGCTTATCCGCTCCTGGGAACTCCAATCCAATGTGTACACCTGAAATTCAAGTGTCCTATATGGGCATACCAAAGGATATGTGTCTTCTTCGGTAAGGAGATCATATTCTTTTCTGGGGATGCCATCGCCATTGACGAATTCACCAATAAACCGAACCGCTAAGAGAAGTTGGCTGCCCGCCTCCACTAAGTACATGTTTGTAGAGAGTAAACCCCTCATGGGCTACCACCTTTCTGCCCCTTTCATGGTAAACTGGATTTTATATCCATGAACTTGACAGGGAAATCCTTGTTCTTGTCCCAAATATCCACAAGACCCTTATCAGATAGTGCAAACAGAGTGAGACAATGGCAGATTACATCCGAGTATGGGTGTCGAGAACTTCACAATTTGGTCCATGAATCGTCTTTAACACGAGAAAAGGCAACTTCCAATTGATCACCGTATATCACAACATCCTTGGAAGAATTGGCATTAGTGTCAGGGTCCGAAGGCAACACAGCCTTGATGATGAAACTTTCTTCAATATGCTTCGGCGAGACTATGCAAGAATTGGCAAGGAGCCCGAAATTCCCGGAAGTCTCATAAATAGGCAACCAAAGAACCATCACTAGTCATGCATACTTGAAATATGCAAGGAAAGGTGTCGAATGGCGGTAGAGGAATGGATCTTTTGTGGTGAGGGTGGAAAATATAGGGATCACATCGCTCGTCCAACAACACAAGTCACCCGTGCGAGCAACCGACACAGCGGCTGGTGGTGAAAGTTCTTGGCGAGTCTAGGACTTCAGGGTGATCGTGATCTATGAGACTGAAAAGTGAAAACCCACTATTCCTAGTTTCTTGCTTTTCTTGTTCATTGTTAAGTGGAAGCATCAAGGAAGGATAGAGCTTCCATTTGCCATTACTAAGGGTAGCCACCACTGAAGTAAATTAAAACCAAGTTTGCTAAAGTAAAGTTTGAATCAAAGACTTATTTCTAATTGAAATGACGAAGATGGAGAAGAAGATACTTATAATGAAGGCTTTCAAGATTCCGTTTCCTATCCTAATATACAGATAGCCAAATCTGATTGAAGAAGTGATTTATATACTGAATCATAGGCAAGATTCCAAATCTAATAAGTGCGGAGGAATATAGATGTAATGAAATCTAATTGGGAACGTGTTTCACATGGTGAATAAAGTTTTTTCAACCTTAGTTTCCTTAAATGAATTCAATGTGTGCTAAGTACATAGGTTTGGATGAATATATGTTGGAATTGGAAGCAAGGTAGGGAGGGAAAGAAAGGGAACTTGAGTAGGAAAACTTGCTAACCAATATATATATAATCCAAAAACCTCTTGCCTCAAAATTTAATTTAGTTTATTCAGGTGAAACACATGTCTATGTACATTTTATAAGAAAAATTACAAGACTACTAATGCTATGTCGCATTTTTGAAACATGATACCATTATTAACAAGTATCTCACATTTCAAAAATGCGATATTGTAAAAATATTACATCATCATATCACATTTCAAAAATGTGAAAAAGGTTTTATCAAATTATCACATTTTTAAAATATGATATAAGGTTATCACTAGGTTTATTTAAACAGTTCTAGCAATGAAGTCACAATCCTACATTGCATTTACAAATTGTAATATAGTCTTCATATATTATATCGCATTTTATAAATGCGATACCATGAATAACAATACTATATCGCATAAAATACAATATAGGCTTGGTCATGGCCTAAATCCAATGTGATATTTTCCTCAGGAGATTATATCAACACTATCTTGCATTAGATAAATGCAATTTAATTTTCCTCATAATCCTACTAACACTATATCGCGTTTGCTAATTATAATATAGGCTTGCTTTTATATTGTATCTAATAAATGCAATTTAATTTTTCACATAATCCTACAAACGTGATATGCTAATACTATATCGCAAGCGTGTTTACTAATTGCGATATAGGCTTACTCTTATATCGTATTTGATAAATACGATCTATTTTTTATTAACTTATCGCATTTAAAAAGTGTAATATAGGTTGTATTGCAATTAGCAAATGCAATTTATTTACTCTAGCACGAACACTACCTCGCAATTGCTAAATGCAATATTAGTTTTGCGCATTAATATATCCTATTTAGTAAGTGCGACATAAAATGTGAATTACCTTTAAACAAAACTCCTCCCTCCCTCAATTTAGACAAAATACTTTCTCTCTTTCTCCTTGATCAAAAATCCTCTCGAGTTACTAAATTAAACGAAAATCAACACTATTAAATTGAAGTTTTAATTCCAAATTTGACTATCCCGCACGTGCGTTGAACTTCTGGTGAGTATTACTCTATTATTCACTCGAACTTTTTTTTCTAATGTTGGAAAATCGACTCGAGCTCACGTATTATTTGATGAAATGCCACAGACAGATTCCTTCACAATGTGCATGCTTGTGATTGTCAATTAGAATAGAAAAAAAGATATCACGAGTAGTATTATTTTCCAAATCCCACTTATGCTGCTGATTGTGTAAGTTAAAGCACTTGGTGAGTAATTTCAATTAGTAGTTCTTGTTTCAATTGGGAGTACTGTACTCTAATTTGTAGCGTTTAGGAAACTTAGTTTAAGTGACCTAAACTATCTACTAGGATTATTAGTTATTAGATTCGTTGATTCCTATAGTAACGGTTGATTCCTACAGTAATGGTTGATGATAGATCTAGGTTAAAATGGTATGTACAGGGTTTTGACAGTTAACTTACGCCATTGAATCATTCATTATTTTGTATTGTTACAGTTGTATATCGACTTAGGAGCCACTTCTATCAGTTAGCCTGGAGAATGGAGAAAATGATCTTATAAATTTTGCATCATTGTTGAAGTGTTTGATAGCACAAATTTAAAGAACAAGCTGGACACTAGCTCATAACATTTCTAATCGCTCCTTCTTGCGTATCCCTGCTCTCTGTCATTTTGCTGCCTAGTACTTATGACAATGCCAACAAGAAAATAAGAACAAAATAATGGTGAACAAGTTTTTTGTTCCTGATGACTTAGCTCCAGTTTGTTATCTCTGTATTTTCTGCTTCCAGCTATAAATTAGTGGGGATTTAATTTGCCACTAGAAAAATGGCATGCTATTCTCCTATACAGCAGGTTCTGTCAGTTTCCTTCTCAATTCCTGAATACTAATAATGATCATCACCTGAATGCAAGATAAAAACTCATCAAGTCAGAAGGTTTACTTTTTCTGACTTGCACATAAATTGAGTCAAGGAATGAGCAAAATTGCCCTAAAGAGGATAAAATGAATTTCCTTTTAGTTTCATATGATACTTGATGCTAGGTTTCACTTGTTCTGTCTTCCTCCTTTTGAAAGTACATTTCTCTCAAGATTCCTTTATGGTTATCCAGTTATCTTGAACCTATGCTATCGGGATGTGTCGTATTACAAGGACTGAAGTACACGTTCCTGACTAGGAAAAGTATGACTCCCCATTGTATGACAAGAAGCATCTTTCTTGCTAGAAATTCTTTCTTTAATTCATGAATCCTAATTCTCCCTCTTGGTCTTAACTTTGAAGGTGACATTCATGTGTTGCTACCTCTATGTTGTAAAGAAAGTCATAACTAATCATTGTAATTTTAGAAGCAGTACTCTTTTTTGCAATGTCTTAAGCTGGATAACCGCGTTTGATGAGTCAGGCAGCTCCTGATCATCAGACCAACCGCCAATGAGTTGACTTGATTGGATCTATCAATTCTATTCTACTTCCACAAGAGACAAGGAAACAAAGGCACCTTGCTGACAAGACAAACAAGAAAAACTATAATTCAAGGCACTCATAGTTATTAGGCATGCACTCATAGATGGAGCTTCCATTCGCCATTACTAAGGGTATTCGCCATTGAAGTAAATTAAAACCAACTTTTTTGAAGTAAAGTTTGAATCAAAGATTTATTTCTAATTGAAATAATGAAGTTGGAGAAGAAGATATTTATAATGAAGGCCTTTAAGATTCGGTTTTCTATTTTAATATACAGATAGTGAAATCTGATTCATTATTCCAAATCTAATTTGATCACATGAATTAAATGAGTGCACAAGAATAGATGTAGTGAAATCTAATTGGGGACATGTTTCACATAGTAAACCTTAATTTCCTTGAATGAATTGCATGTATGCCGAGTACATAGGTTTAGATGAATATATGTTGGAATTGGAAGCAAGGCAGGGAGTGAAAGAAAGGGAACTTGAGTAGGAAAACTTGTTGACTATATACATACATACATATATATATAATCCAAAAACCTCTTGCCTCAAAATTTAATGCAGTGTGTTCCTTTAGGGAAAAAAGTATAAAACCTTCTTTCTTTTTTTTAATCCTTCATTTTTTTTAAATATTTTTCTGTTGAGTTCTTCAAATTATAAAAAAAAAAATGGATTTAACTATAATTCCTCCACCAATTCCCCTCGAAAGTTGACATGTGTCACTACTTCATTGGCTCATACTAATTAATTTAACAGACTATAATTATTAAATATAATTATTTAAATTACCTAACAAAGGATTAAGAAATTGTAAACAAAAAAAAAAAAGAAAAAAAAACCTAAAGAATAGCCATCATTAGATTGTTATGCTAATGTATATGTGGATAGAACTAGCTACCATTTAGGAAAGCTCGTTTAGGATGGTTGTAAAAATTTATTCATTATAACCTACTGTATTAAATAGATTGTGCAGCCCACCAACAAAGACACAACTCATCCAAAGATGGTTAGTTGCCATCTAACAACGACACACTAGTAATAATAATAATAATAATAATATAATGAAAACCATTAAGTGCCTTAACAAGCATTTCTAATCCTTATGGTGTCACTTTTGATTAGTTAAGGGAGGGTCGCATACATGATCAATAGTTAAGGAAAGATTTATTCTATTTACCCTTAAAAAGGTTATGGATTTTTCTTTTTCTTTAAGTCATGTGATGCAACTATAGCCTAACATCACAGTTCCAAAGCTTATTATTATTATTATTATTATTATTCCATTATAGACATTTATATTTTTATCTTTTTGCACCCCTAAACTTGATAAAAAAACCATAATGAACTTGATAAAAGACCATAATAACTAATCAATAGGATTATTCATCAAACTAAACCAAACCAAGAAACAATTCGATTCAAAGAGAATTCAAATGTTCACAATTCAATTTAGGAATTGAGCTAAGTCGAGCCGAGCCGAGCTGAACCGAATCAAACCAAACCGCTTTATATTAAAAAATAAAAATAAGCAACATTTTTTTCTGTTTTAAACACTTTTGACATTTCCATATAACTCAACTTACCTTTTCTTTTCTTTTTTTTCTTTATATCTCATTTCATTCTTAGTCTCTACATAATCTACTCATTTTTTTTTTTAACTCAATTATCTCCCATCTCTAACAAACTAATGCACCTCCATTATCATGTAAGATGAAATATTATCGTGATATAATGTTAAATGGTTTTAATTCTTACATATTGTTACTTTATTTGGACATTGATGTTGGTTGAAAATTTCAATAACCCTAATCTATATTATCAAAGCGAAAGTAGAAGGATTTGGTGTGTTTTTTAATTTGTCTGAATTGCCCTAATATTAATATTTCATATTATTTAACATATTTAATTATACATTACATGTATTTAGCATTAATTTACTAAGGCTAAAAATGTCAATTACCTCATTGTACCTTCAATAATAAAAATAACTACATTTATATATAACATTTTAAATTAATTACATCAATGTACAGTCAGATTATAATAAATACACATTAATGTTGGGCAAACCAATTAAAACACATAATTTCAAGTAACCTCTCTTTTTTCTCTCTCCTATTTACAACAAGCCCATAAATTTAAGGATCTATTAATATAGAAACTACCAATTTAAAAATTACTAATTTTATAAATTGTACACTTCTAAGAAGAATAAATTTTGAAATTTGATAAGATGTCCATATGCATAATCATTTGCAGTCTTCCAGATTGTGTATAAAAACCACTATCCTCCTTATATAGCATTTTCATACAAACTAGTAATTTCACTATATATTTTTGAAGAATTTTTTTTTTTTTAAGGAATGATATTTGTTTGTTTTCGTTTCTATTACTTTCAAAACCTTTTGATTTATTTTAATTTTTTCAAGATTATACTTTTGAATTTTCTTTCAGTCATTGTCTATTATTAAAACTAAAAAGGCTTTAAGTAACCGCTTCCAATAAAATTACTATTTAGACCTCCAATTGAATATTATATAATAAAAAAATCAACAATAAAAATACTATAAATATATTATAATATGAGCAAATTTAGCATTTTTTGAAATTACCCATTCCACCTCTCTCTCTATTTCTATGATAACCTAAATCACAGTCACCTCCACCCTTCCACTTCTAACTCTAATCCCACTCTCACATCCTATTTATATTCCACAAAACTTTCAACTTTCATGCAAATTTAAAATAATACACGTTCTATTTAGAAGTGTACATGTGAGCTTTAGCTCACGGGTTAACCCATTCAACTCGCTTTTTAGACGAATTTGGATCGAAGCTTTTTTGCTTGTTTAAAAAGTAGGCAAAATAAGCTCAATGTTAACCCACAAACCAAAATGAGCCAATTTAGGTTAATTCATTTAATATATTTATACCTTTCGCCTATAAACCAATTCATTTAACTTGCTTTTTAAACGAGTTAAGGTTGAGATTTTTTCCCCCATTTAAAAAAGTGAAGCAAATGAGCTCAGCTCATTTAATTAATAGGCCAAAGTGGGTCAAGTTGAGTTAATCTATTTAACTCACTTGTACACCTATAATTCTATTTATCTATTATTTATTATATTAAGTAAAACCATTAATTTGTAAGATTTTTATTATAAATTTTTTTTATAATAATTGATGCCAAATGATCAACTAATACACATGCTCATTCTTCAATAGAAAAAAATGAAAATTTGTATTTTTATAAGCATTTCTATATATGATTGATTTATTTTATTTTTTTCTTAGAAAATTATTTTACTCAAGCATTTATTATTTTTTAGCACCCATAACATTGGTGCAACGTGTGCTAGTGGATTACTATTTTGTTATTTTTAGTTTATTTATGCCAACAACTTTTGATTTTATCTCATGTTATGATTCATTTATATAAGAATGACAATCAAGCAAGCTTCCAATTAACTTTTTATTCAAAAACATATTATATGTTCCACAATGTGTGCATACATGTTATATTTGCATATATGACTATTTATATATTCAACTCAAAATAACATTTTCATCTAAGTTGATAGTAAAGTCATTCACTACATATTTCTAATAAAGTTTTTTTATATGTGATGTTTGCTTATTTATTCTTCTACCCTAATAATTATATTTAATAACTTTGATTTATTTTACTTTTTAGGATTATACTTGTAAACCCCCCATAAACTTAGCCTTTTAGGTTTAAATTCAAACTCAAGTGCTATAAATACTTCCCTAAGTCAACAAAATTGTATAAACTTAAAATTGATTAAATTTTAAATTCGAAACCTAAAATATATATAAAGAAAAACCCCTAACATACAATTTGAAAACCTTTATCACATAAAGAAATCTTAAACCATATGTATATGTACTTTCAAAAATTTGAACCCAATTCTAATAAAAACCCTAAACACTAAACCCTAAGATTTTAAAACCTTAAAATTTAACCCCAAATCTAAAGAAAGCCTTAAATTAGTAAATTGATTCCGAAAGATGAGGAATCACTTAAAAACAACTAATGAACAACTAGAGGCATCCCTAGATAATATAAATTAATCAAAGTAAGCTAATTTAAGAAATAGATTAAATATGAACTTACCCATATAAATATGGTTTGAGTCATATATGTATATAAATGCAACTTCAATCACGAATGGTTAAAAATGTAATGTACCATGTAATATCAAACCGATTTAAATTATGCAAACTAAAAATATTAAATTTATAAAATTATTGCCCCTCCATGAATATGTATATGTGTATGTATGTGTGTGTGTTTGTAATGTAGCGTAATATATATGTATACATATTTCATATAATCTCCCTTATACAATAAATTGTGTAAAATACAAGAAATGTAATCTTTCGTGAACATTGAATTATACCATGTATAATATTTGATTACTTTTGTGCCATATACCTTATAAGATTAATCGAATAAACTTAAGAAATATACCAAATCGGTAAAGTGACTTTGAATTATACCGAATAACGTAAATTCACAATCAAATAACTTGAAATAATTCTAACTAATAATAATTAATCAGATTGAATCGACAAAATGTATATTAAATAATAAATTGATGAAATTAATTGAATTACAAAATTGCACCTAAACCTATTTAATATATGTACTAATTTGATTTCTCGTATTAATATCATGTATTCATCTAATACTATACATTAGATATTCAACATGTATTATGCACAAGATATTTTTATCTACAATCATATCCTACATTAATCCTAAACCTACCTATTATGTCATATGAGTCATAACTAAACTGTTATATCCCGAAGTCGCAGAGCTGCAATAATCCCACCATGTAAACCAACCTATAACAGAAACTGACCTCATAGTACCTATTATAGATACAATCTATATAAAGCGCTGACGAGTTCTCGCCTTAAAGTAAACAGTTCAACTAAGATTTTAACTAAAATTTACAGCAACAATTAAAACCTTAAATCAATATATATAATTACATTCATATTATCGTAGGATTCCCAGGAGATCTTCTATAATACAGCAGTTAACTAATGTACATATCATATATCAGTTCTTTATCCTAAAAATACTAACAAGACTCTAAATAAGACTTGATATTTTGCTAATGGATCCTCACTCCCCATAGCTTCAAAAGAAATCTAACCTCTGAATAATTGTATCACGGCATCACAAATCAAAATTCAAGACCTACAAAAGAATCTATGCAGGTATGAGTAACTACAGCTCAGCAAATTGAATTGGACTCATGAATATATATAAGCACAATCAAGATTATTAAGCAATTATTTTCATAAAATGCAACAAACAAGTACCATCACACAATTTAGTCCGGTTTGTTGTGAAATCAAAGTAATTTTACCCGCTCTAATCCGAGTTAAGGAGTTTTCATGTTATGCAACAGCTCACAACTAAACACAAGTTTATGTAATGGAGTCACTGCTCCTCCTAAGACTATCCTTCAAACTAATGCTCTCATCCTCACTACAACCTTCTTTCCTATCACTTAGTTCGACTAAGGATAAGGAAAAGATCAATTTGTTATTTAATGCTATCTTTTTCGAAGGGGTCGATGTTTAATTAGAGAATCCTAATGATCCCCTACAGGGTTGTAATGTATGTCTTTTTAAGGTATTTAGATCGATTAAGATTATATTCGATTTAGGGTAACCAGATAATTCCACACCACTCCAATCACAACATTCATCAAACATAACACAAATTTTAGCACAAAATCAGATATACAAGCACATGTATAAAACTACTTACAATCACAATCATACACAAACCTAAGTCTCCAAGTATTTTAAAATACAATGAAGCATTAAACCCAACTTACTTGGAATCCTGAGTCACTCAATCACTTGTTGCAGATTGACTCGTCTCTATGTGTCCTATAATATAAATACACTCTTTTTAGTATTTATACTTAGATAATACATATTTTAAGTTAGAATTTAACTCAATTCTCTTTATATACCTATCATTTACTAACAATTCATCTTACGTTAGTTCAAGATTCGATTTCCAAATCCAATTCCAGTTTAGGTTCTAATTCAATTTTAACTACAAGTAATCCTAAAATATGCTTCGAACCCTAATGTGAAAGTAATCGCATCAAGCTCAAGCATCCTAATATCATACTAAGTTTTAATTCAATATTTTAACATACTCGGTACATTATAATCCTAACTAGTATACCGGGTTTACTCCCAATATGAGAGAATTTTACAATTTTGATCCAATTATCTAAAATTAATTTTTGTACTAGATTTAATATGTACCAATATTATTATTATATTATCCAATTTAACCTATTATTTCATATTTATTAAAATTCTAATTTCACATATTGTTAAATGACCCACAATTACTACATAATTCCCATATTAATTGCAATTAACACTCCAAATGTTAGGATTATGCTTCTATATTAGAGATTAATATCCTTAAATATTTAATTACCTTCTAAATCAATAATTAGGAACTTAATTAAACCAAAATTACCTATTTTTCTCATCATTTTAGAGCTAAAAAATTACTTAAAATTTTCAAAAATTAATTTTTAAAAAATGGCTTCATAGCATTGTTCTACATCACTTAAGTATTCTACAAAAAAAAAAAATTGAGTTCCAAACTACACTCCTAAACTTATTTATTTCTAATTCTAAACATACTCGATTTTGTCCAATTTCTTAAGAACCTTATATTTATAAACATGATTAAACTTAATCACTATTTTTCCCTAAACCTACATACAATAAAACATCATAACAAATTTCATAATTTTCTAGGAAAAATTAATAATTTTAAGAAATTTTGCAAAATCGGTTGAAAAGTTAGACTCACCTGACTCTTGGATTTCCGAACACCAGCAACGGCCTAGGGGTACTCGACTGATCCGAACGCTAGGTTTAGAGTGGGGTAGTAGTGGTGGTTCAGTCTCAAATGATAGTGATGTGTGGGTTCGGCTTACTTGCTATAACTGTACAGATTTAGGAAAAAAAATTCTAAAACCCTAATTTCTCTCTAATTTCAGTGCTCTCTAATTTTCCTAATCTTCTAACTGTCCAAAGAGTCTTCTGAATTTTTTTGGCTATTTATAGTGCTTTAAAGCAATTATAGTGCATTAATTTGAACAAGATAAGACCTATATCTCTTCTATTTTTGCTTTTTAAGTGTTTTTTTTATTGGTTAATATTTTCTTTCTTTTCCCCTTGCTACCACAACATGATCTTGATGATTTATTATCTCTCTAATTTTTCTTTAATTTTTTTACAATTTTCTTTCATTATTTAGTTAATTTCGGTCAATTTAGGTAATTTCGCGTATTTTTATCTACATGTAAATACATGTGAGGTATAAGTAAACACTCTTAAATATTATTTACGTCATTTTATGATTTTTAGTGTATATATAATCTATCTCTAGCAATTTATTAGTTATCAAAATATATTTTACACACTTTCGATAAATAATAAGTAATATACTTAAAATTTAAAAATTTTATATTCTCTTATTTTATTACTTATTTTCTTAAATTCAAACTTACGAGGTTACTTTTACTAATATTTCTAGCTTTAATTTATAATTTAAGTTTAATCGAATCCTTTAACCGATCACCTTAAACTTTATATACTAAATTCGATCCTATAATTACTTGACTTATATTTAAGGCTTACATAAACCCTCCACCAAGTATCCCTAAAATAAAAACAACCATGCATTGGTCAAATCAAGTACAAATATCAACTCCAAACTCCTCCTCTATCCAATACGGTACGAACTCCCCATCGCTTGATCATTCATTTTCAAATTTCACACTCACACTAATTCTTAATTCTCTGTCTAAGCCCATATCTTATTTTTATACTTCAAGAAACTTTTTTATCTAAGGAAACTCTCCACTTTATACCTAACTTCCTTCTAAACAATTCCTTCATACTTTTTAAAGTTTTTGTTGGGTCCTACACTATGATTACTTTCAATTACACATCCAAACATGTTCAAAATAAAAAAAAAAAAATTACAATGAGAATATTGAAAAGAAAATATAGGAAGAAAGTTTTGTAGTGCCATTTAAATTTATAATTAAGAAAATTTTTAATTTATTAATTGGTTAACATAAGAAGCTGAATTATTAAGAAATTTTTATTCTAAATTGAGACAAATTGAAGTACATAGCTAAAAATTGAAAAGATACATAAATAAAGCATCAACATGTAAAACTTAAATTATTTATCAAACAGCCACTAAATGTTAATCAATTGTTTCGAAACGCTGCCAGATATGTTCAATCAAGTCAACTTGTAGTTGATGGTGCTTTGTCCTATCACAAAGCCTAATATTATTTTGAATATATGTTGCATAATTCGCAATATAATTGTGAGAGACAAGAGGTGCTAGATCACTTATGCCCATCGACTCATAATCTAAAGCTTCAAATTCAAAGTTATAACCATCTCACTCATCCTTAATACTTATATTAGGTAGAATTATAAATGCTCGCATGATTTTTCCTAATACCTTTTGATCCCTAAAACACGAAGGCCTACGAACTATATGAAAATGAGATTGTAGGATTCCAAAGGTTCATTCAATCCTTCCTATATGATTCTTGACAATTAGCAAATAATTAATCCTTTAGACTGCATGAGTATGAAATAGATTTAACAAATGTTAACCACTCTGGATATATACCATCCGTAAGGTAATATGCCATATCATAATTTCTACCGTTGATGGTATAGTTCATTTAAGGAGCTTGTCCCTCCAAAACATCACTAAATACAAGTGAGCACTCTAACACATTAATATTATTATTTGAGCTTAGGACACTAAAAAATACATGCCATATCCAAGTGTCATATGAAGCGACAACTTCAAGCATAATTGTTGGATAACCATGATCACCTCGAGTATACATTCCATGCCATGCAACTGGGCAGTTTTTCTACTCCCAATGCATACAATCAATGCTACCCAACATACTAAGAAATCCACTTTGTTCGGCAGCAGCAAGTAAACGCTGAATATTAGTAGGATTTGGTTTACATAAATACCCAACACCAAAGCAAACTATGATACCTTAAACAAAATGCTTAATATACTCTACTATTATACTTTCAGCTATTCATAAGTAGTCATCCAAAGCATCTCCTATTACTCCATAAGCCAACATTCGAATAGCTATTGTATACTTCTGTACTTGTGAAGCACTAAGTTTACCTATGGCATCTCTCCTTTGTTTAAAAAAGGGAGAGCTATCATATGGTACTTGTATGGTGTGGAGGAATATGACTTTCCTCAGTCAAAATCTTCTCCAAAATTGTTCATCGGTATATATTAGGTTTTCAGAGAAGTAGTCACTATATAAATGATTATGACCCTCAATGCAGCCTCTATCAATATACTTTCTCTTACACCTTCTCATATAGGAGCTCTCACATAGCTCGAGGAGCATTTGATGCAAGGAATTCATCAGCACTGCTTGTATATTGCTCATTCCCGATATAATTAATTGTTTAGCTACCTCAAATGCACTTTTTTCTAACTCAGAATCGAAATCAAAGTTACTTGTCGACATGATACTTAAGGCTGGAAAGAGAAGTGTATAGTGTTAATGAAAATGGGTAATATGAAAGTAAATAATGAAGATGTGTTTCTATGCCTCTATTTATATAATTTCAATGCCCTTTACAACGGCTAGATAACAACTACTTGACAATTGCTAGTTATTTAATTCATTTTGATTGACAAATAACAGCTAGTTTTTTAATTCATTTTGATTGATAGATAACAACTAGTTTTGTCAATTCATTTGGATTGACTGATAACAACTACTTGATAATGGCCACCTTTTTCAGTTGCTACTTTTGTAACGGCTCGTTTTATGAAACTAGATATGCTAATGGAAAATTTAACAACAGTTACTTTTGAAAATTAGTTGGATTGACATGAATGGAAAGTTACACAACGGAATATTACATAACGGAACGTTACATTGCAAAAGGAAAGTGATACAACAACTAATTGGAAATACAACTAATTATTGCCTCTATTTTTTTTTTCTTTTACAATCTCCCTATGCATCTCCTCAATCCATTGCCTTTGTACTTCATCCATTGATGATATATCAACAAAAATTATTGATTTTTCAAATTCCAACTACTTCTAGCATTCCTTTAGTGTAATGATTTCATTAAATTTGTGTATCACCTCAACTCTCTTACGCTTTGTGCTGTTAAACTCTTCATACTTTTCAAACACTCCTTTCACCACTTCAGTATTTTCTACTTTTCATTTTCCTTTCCTCTTCGTTACCACTCTACCACGTAGATGAATGACTTCTTCATTAACCTCATTATTTATACATGCATTATTATTTGAGGATGAACTAGTATATACTCCAGATGTACTCACCTTAGTTCATTTACTTTCACTTTTTTCAGCATTTCCTAATTAGGACCTCCATTTTTGTTCATTACACAACATCAACCAACAATGCTCAACCATTCATTGCTTTTTTTTTTTCATTTTACCTAAACAAATCATAAGCATCTTTTATATAATCATGCTCATTCTTACCATTATGTGCCCGTCGTTTTATTTGGTCAAAGTAAACTTTAAATTTCATGATATCTTTGGAAATTTTACTCCATCGTGATTTGCATTGTTGCCATATTCCTTTTTGTGCATTCTTCTCCTTTTCGAATACTTGTCCTTCTTCAAACTTTGCATGGATGCATTGCCAAAAAGTTTGCAATGGTTGATTGTTTCCAATAATGAGGTATGTATTAACCCTTAACCATGCATAGATAAGAACCTCATCGTCCTTTTGCTCCCACTTTTTCCTATGACCATCATCTCCTTCATTTTCGTTGTCATCCTCCTTTGCTAAATTTATTTGCATAGAAAATTTCGAGTATTGCGAAGTTGTGCTGCCATATGTTTGTGGTAAGTTGTCCGATGTAGGTTAAGAAGGATTTATTCTGATTAGAGTATACTGTTGCATATTCTCGGATGGAAACTAAGGAGTGTGTGGAAAATATGGCAGCATCATGTTTCTCGAGTATTAGTTAAAGCTATATGGTTGATTCAAATTTTGTGAGTTGTGATTCATAGATGAAAAATTTTAAAGATATTGAAAATTCGGAAGGCTTTGAAAAATATGAACTAAATGGAAAGTAAGAGTTACCTTAAGAGTCTGGAGTCATTTGGAAATTTTGTGTTTTTTGTGTGTTACCCAAAGGTTCTAAGTTTTATGAGTTGTTGAGATCCATAGGTTGTGTCAATTCCGAATAGATAGAGATTTTTAGAGGAATGCGATTTAAATTCCATATATGTTACAACGTACATTTATAAATAGAAAGTTTGTTAGTCATTTATCCATTATCCTCGATTTTAGAGATTTACTTGATTTGCCAACACAAATTTTTACATAGTTCAATTGATTTTAAAACAAAAATTTTCAAAAGATACACTTAACCTACCAACAGAAATTTTCATATGAGTTAAGTTGATTTACCAACACAAATTTTCAAAAAAGTTAAGTTAATTTGCCAACACAAATTTTCATATAAGTTATGTTGATTTACCAATACAAATTTTTGGATGAGTTAAGTTGATTTACCAACACAAATTTTCAAAATGTACACTTGACACAAATTTTTAGAAAAGTTAAGTTGATTTGACAAAACAAATTTTACAAAATCTTCACTTGATTTGCTAATATAAAATTTCAATTGATTTACCAACACAACTTTTTAGATACTTTATTTGATTTACCCATACAAATTTCAGAAAGTTCAGGAGTTACTATTTCTTTTCCATTTTTCCGATTCGACTTTTTTTTATTTTTTCCCCTCCTTTCCCCTTCTTGTATTTTTTTCGGCTTTCCCCCCTTCACTTTTTCCCTTTCCCCATGCCCCACACCCCCCAATACAAAACTCAATTGCTCTGTCAAGCTGTATCCCCGCTGAGGGAACTCCTCCCAACGCACGACATCTCCACGTGGGATGCTTGGCTTTTGAAATCAGTGCCAAGCATCTTGCATTGAGGATGGTCTCATTAAGGGCAATCCATCTCCAATCTCCACCCACTTGTCCTTCTTTCAATTCCTCTTATTTATTATTATTATTTTTTCTTTCTTCTTTCAAACATATTCTCAACCCAAACACCTACACATCCTTTGGTACATTTTAGCCTCGTCTCCATATTAGGCATCAAGATACCAAGAAGAGCCTTAGAAGTTGAAGAGAGAACAAGAGAACCATCTCACAAGAATCCCAAAGTAGCCACCCCAGACTTCAACGCAAAAGTAACTTAACTCTTCTTTTAGTTCCAATTTCATTTTATGTATTTCCTTTTAGTCTCTTTTGCACTACCACGTTTTCTTTTCTTTTCTTTTTTTTTTATCTTTTTCTACTATTGATTTCTAGCACTTAGGAGTTTGTAAATGTATATAGTGCCAGGATTCATAATGTGAAGTTTACATAGATTAGGAAAATAATATAAGATGTGACATATTTATCCCTACGCGTAATGTATTCGAGAATTCCTCAAAGTAATATGCAAGAACTTGCAAAATGTACATAAGCATTGCCTATATCGAACACCATAGACTCGTATCCTGGAGATGTTTTCTGACCCTCCTCCGAAGTATTAAAATATCCCGGAAAAATATGACACTAAGGCTAAGAAAATGTAGTGTACAGATATTTGGTTGAAAGATTTAACTTAGAAAATGAAATATATAAAATATCCACGCTAGGGCCGAACAACATATATAGTGTACACTAGGATTATTCTAATTTTTATCAACTAGAATACCAATTCATAATGTAGTGTAGCATTTTCTATGCAGCATATCTATATATATATAGTATTTTTCTTTCTCTAGGATTTGTTGATAAAATATAAAAAAATATATATGCAACCATATGTACGACGAACACAAGATGAAGGGAATCCTAGGGTTACGAAAAATTTTATTAAGTGACACCTATTATGTCATGTTATTATATTAAGTGTAAGAAAATGTAAGTTATTTAACAAACTGTGAGAGAATCATCCTAAACCCCCCTACACCACCCTACGGGACACTTGAGAAAGAATAAGAGCTGTTTTGTTTATTTATTTGTTTGTTTCTTTCATGTAAAACTAATATTAAAACTATGTTTAAGTTGATTACTCTTATGATTAATTATGTAAATTAGTGTTTCATGACTTAAACTATTAAATTAGTGAAAATGGACTAGAAAATGGACATGGGAGCCCCCATAAACCCGAGGATAAAACTGGACCACTAAGAAGATAAACATGAAAATCTGATCCAATCGGAACTTAGACAAAAATGAATATAATAATTGGGCCCAAATTAATAAAATTCATAATTAATCAATCCCATACTAGAAAATGCAAGTCTCAACTTACGAGACGAAGCTCACTACATGAAAATACATTTGAAAATGATAAGGATTTATTATAAGATTATAAAAATCGGAGTTAAAACAAAAAATATTATATATGATTAAAGATTTCGAAGAAATCGAGGAAGATAAATAGAATGAGGAAATTATTCAAGTTATTTGGCCCCATAAATAGATAACTAGGATAAACCCTAAAATAAGTAACTAAATACCCAAACGTGATTGTTTACAAAGATATACATATATTTCCTATGAAGGGAAATCAATAAATACATATCATAAGGTATGAATAGTGGATAATTGTATTACATGAAATTATTTGGAAAGTCATAATTTCATATATGTGCATATAAGGTACTTAAAAGTTCAAACCTTTTGAAGAATATATGCTTTTATGTGTACAAATAGTCAAATCTATAAAATGTGATTATCATAAGATAGTAATATGAAACAACAACAACAATAATAATAAACATGATAATGAGGACAATAATACCAATAAAAGCAATAACATGAGATCATATACCTACAAAAATTAAAATGAGTATATATCTAGGCATACATACGCAATAAGTTCTTAGAATAACACTAGACTATAACTAAGCTAGAGTTTTAATAATCAAGTCGATTAATTAAAATTATAATTTGAATGTTTTTTACTCAACTCTATTACCATGTTTAACTTATATTATCATACTAATATTTATCCTACTACATGCAGGTATTACAATTGAATTATAATATACTAATACAAAGTTTATAAAATATAAGAAAATTTGAACTCATATAATACTTACTAAGTGGTATATTATTACTCATATGATAGAATATTATTTTCTATGTATTGTAATAAACAAGTTAAGTAATGTGAAATTATCATTAAAAACTTTTAATTAAATTATACCATTGAATAGAGTTAGATGCGATTCAAAACCTAAGCGAAACAGGGAATCTTAAGATAGATTATTAGATGATTAGATAGCTTAGCACCACATCCAAATACTAATTATGTTCTTATTATTATCATGAGGACATGCAAGCTACCCATTGATTATTACGATTCGTAGTGACTTTAGTCAAGTAAATGCTCTCAATGACTTTAACTTATTTTGTGCTTGTAGTCAGTGCACTTAAATTATATATATATATATTAATAAATTAATGCTTAGAGTATTGGATTTGCATGCAATTGAATATTGATTGTTTATTGTACCAAATGTTATTGGATATAATAACTGAAGAATTGGTTGTATAATTGACTATTGTGTGATTGGATAGCTTGCTAATATTGGTTGGCTTGCCGGTTGATCACTTAATAATTTGACTAAATTATATTTAACGTATCATAAATTAAATGTATCATGCATCAACCATGCATTGCACTATTTATTCCGACCATTACATTATATAAGAATAAGAAAGGACTTATTTGGGTTGCTTTCCATGTATATAGTCTTTAAGACTAATTGTGTTTATAGTACCATACACACATACAACACATATGTACAACATGACCTTATCTTTGCAGCAAACTTACTAAGCGCTAGAGATGCTAATTACTTAGCTAAGAGTCTAGTCTTGATATCTCCGTTTAGGGATGAGTATAGACAACATGCGCCCCTTATAGTTATACATAGAACTCTTTTTCCAAATTATACCTTGTCAATATCTTTTTTATGAGGCACAAAATCTCATTCATGATGATTGAGTTCAAGTATAGTATTCGGGTTTGACGATTCAATGAATTTCCTACCTTGATTTTGGAGGACGTTAAATCTAAATTACATACAATAACTAATCAACTATATATATTATGTTTAGTATACTACCTATTCATGCATTCATGTATATGTTAATTAATAATTTGAAAATATGCTTGCTAACATAGTAAGAGAAATATTTCACTAAACTCATGTAATTTACTCCCCAATAATCTATCTTGCAAGTTCCTTTAAGTTGGGAACGGGATAAGAGTTGAGTGCAAAATGCAAATGTAGAGATAAGTACAAGAAAGATAGAATTAGAAGGTAGAATATATAATTGGCTTGGAAACTTAAATGTAATGACCCTTCATTTATTTAGATGGTATAACTTTGGTAAGTTGTATAAAAGTTTAGAATATTACTATCCAATCTTATTATTTAGTAAGAAATGTCAATTCTCTACAGTTCTGATAGATTGTTGATTATTAGGTATCTATAGTTATTTATTAATTATTTTAGGATAAACTAATAAATTAAATTTGAAAGCTCTAGTGATTAATTAGTTAGAGTTTTGCAATCTCCAATTTCTTACTTGCAAGACAATGTTTATATAATGGGTATATACGTAATATGAAAATTTTAGACAATTCTAATAGGCCCCTTTAAGATCTTAACAATACTTTTGAATTGTCAATTTAATTAACTTGGTTATGTTTGAGAAAATTGTCAATTTAAAAGATATTATATCTTTTTCCTTTGCCTCTTTAAGTTACATTTTCCATAGGTTCTCAACTTCTACTCTTTCCTTCTAATTTACTGTGAAATTTATAATTAGTTGAATTGATATAAACTAATTTAAAATCTAAGGAATAAGTAGCAACATTGATGTTGATTTATAATATATTTTAAATTTTTTAAAACATAGTTTTTATGATGTACATAAAATTGCTAATGAAACATTTATTTATATTAATGTTTGAACTATTATAAAAATTTTACAATTTTAATATATCATTTGGAAAACTCTAGGACTTTATTGCTAAAATTAAAAATCTCATCTGGTTGAAGTTTTTTGAGAATTTTTAAAAATTTATTAATGAAATTGAAAGTTTTATAATTTGATTACAAGATTAAAAAGATAGTTGTAATAGGTTTTTAATTTATATTTTTTCCTTATTTCTAGTACACGTATCGTGAGTACACAATATACGAATTATTATGAAAAAAAAAATAAACTTTTGAAAAGCGGTTTAAACCAAACTACATTTAAAATGGTTTGATTCATAGCCCTAAACCATTAAAAGTGCTTTAATTCATTGAGAGTTTGAACTAAACGGTTTCAAACGGTACTTTGGTTCAACTTGTAACTTGAATCAAACCATAAATACTCCTATCGATAAAAAATGAAGAGATATTATATGAGTTACTAGAAGTGAAAGTAAAGCATGAAAGAACGTCTAAATTCAAAGAAGGTAAACAGAGGAAGATAACTTCATGTAAACTACCTATAGTATATAATATGTATATTTTAAAGAGTAAGTATTAACATGATATTAGCTACAGTTAAGCAATTGTACTTTATTTTCAAACTAGTAAGGAGCTCGCACAATGCACGAATAAAAGTCTATATAATGATTACGATTTTTTAAGGAAAAATTGTCGATATAATCTAATTTTTTATGCATTATCGAAAAAGAAAAATGAAAAAGATGTTAAAAATCATTTAAGCAATATAAGGTTCTAAAAAAGAATAATTTTCACTTAACTATATACAATATACAATATTATTCAAATGGGAAGAACTAAACACATAATCTCTTTCGAACATGTTCTTATTACCAAATTATATAAAATATACATAATTTTATTATAAAAGGCAAGTGTTTCAAAAATTATATAAAATACAATAAAAAATTTATGAAAATATATTAATGGTACCACAAAAAGATGAAATATAGAAAAGAAAAAAGTTTCAAAAACTATATATTATAATCTATAATATTAAAGCCAAAGACACCCATTTGATTTCTTTAGTATTTTAATATTTCATTTTATTTGGATTTTACCAAACAACTCCTACAAATCTTGTAGTTATTAATAATTTATTAATGTGTTAGAGTTATTATGATAAAAAAACTCTATATACCAAAAATGGCATCGAACTTACAAATTATCAACTAAAAATAAACAAATAATCTTCCATCAAAATAGCATATTCTATTTATGGCTCCGATGGCCATAAATCTTAATAATTCTTTAATCAAATTTCTAATTGTTGCGATATCCATAAGCCCTAATAAAATTTGTTTTTCAAACTTTAACACAAGAAAATGTTGTGTATTTATTTCATAAATAGGTTTATTGTTTTTTTAAAACTTTCATAGAAGAAAAACTATTTACTCTATTTCATATAAGGAATTCATTTTTCCTTATTTAAAAGTCTATATAATTAAAGAAATCAATCGCCATTTATGACCATAAATTAAACGATTGAGTATATAGAAATTAACCATTACATAGTAATAATGATAAATACATCAGTAATAGTCATCAATAATAAAAAGAGATTTATAACTTGATGAAACCATATTAATGGCTTGTAATATAAAATAACAAACTTTAATATTAAGGGATAAAATAAATTAAAAAATATTAATAAATTCATTGCATTATTTTTTTTTTTTCAAATTGCTATTATTAGCACACACATCATGGATGCATCGTTTGCTAATATGATTAAATTTATTCTATTAGTCATGCTATTATGTGCAACACCCTAAGTTTCTATACACAATAACATCATCTTTGTAGACACAAGCCAAGCTAACTGTCAAGCAACAATCATTAGCTACCCAACACAATAGAAGGGTTGTGAACCGTGAACCATGAACCACAAACCATTATGAATTGATCAATATGTAATTAAATCTCTTCATTAAATGATATCTTAATTAAACCATTGCATATAATATCATCAATGTTTAATTATTTTACTTGGTTTCCAAAATAAATTTAACATTTAGACTTAATAAAATTTGTCTTGCCCATGAGCTTATGAGTTACTGTCATATCAACCAAGTAACCCTTAAGTATCTTCTTTCTCATCTAAGAGAGTAATAAGTTCTTTCTTTCCTCATCATTATCATCTTTATATTTTCCATCATACTTAATAATCGTATTATTTACAATCTAAATTAAGATTACATTTAATAATATCAAAATATAACATTTTATATATAAGATATATGAAAATCTCAAGTATTGGCATAGACTCCATATTAGAAATGCACACGATTCAACTTTTTTAGATTCACAATGTAAACTAGATTAAATCATAAACCCATCTTCAAACCAAATCATGAGCTAAACCAAAGTGTTTGGTTCAATTCAATTTTTCATTCATTTTTAAGTTGAAAAATTTAATAATTCACTATCTAAACTAAACTAAACCAAACCGTTAAGAAATGTATGATTTTGTTTAATTATGCAAACCAAAACATAAACTTATATCCAAATTGAATCATGAATTTTTATTTGTCTTAAGTTAAACTATATGGTTTTTGTTATGAATTTTTCTAAATTATGATTATCGGTTAGGCCTTGTTTAGATTGTGGATTGATACAAACTTTATGTACTTCAAAATTTTCAAATATCAATGGTGCGGCTTCACAAGCGAGAACAACGATAGAAGAGTCGAAAATAATTTAACAAAGAAGGAACACGAGCATAAGAGCAACCAGTCACTTTATTGCATTTAATGTCTGCAAAAACAATAAAAAAAACACATGAAAATTGTTGGTTGGTCCAAATCAGTCAGTTCTTCGTTTCACAATAACAATTCAGTGTCTTTATCATTTTTGTTACAGACAAGCGGTAATGGTTTCCTCTCTAACCTCAAACTCATTTTCCATTGTAGTCATGAAGTCAAACTTGGGACTGACCTGGTCAGTTCAACTCAGTTTGATCTCAATCAACCATTGAAACTGGTCAATCCTTCCTTAAAGCCTGGTCCATGAAACCCAAGAGATCCGGACGGTGAAACAGTGACTAATCAACCGGGTGCCAAGTCTTAATAGTCCCGTTGCTCTTGTAAATGGATCGAGTAATAGCTTTAAACTGGTATGGGCGCTACCATGGGAGATGTAGGCCTCGTCTTCTGATGATATGAGGTATCTTGTTTGCTATATATAACCCACGTGGAACCCAAAACTGAAAAGATAAATATTTTTACATCAAACAAAAACGAGAAAGTGATAAGACATTTTAAAACGATGCAGTCATTTTTTCATTATATGTCTTTGAATTGAAATAGTCAGTCAACTTAATGGCACCGTTGAGTATGGCTTTCCTGACATTTCTTCTTTTGACTTTACCATGGACCTCCATACCTGTAGTGGAATGTTGTGGAAATTACGGTTTATAGTTTTACAATTGTTTAGGTAGAAAATGAGCTGTCATGCTCCACAAGTGTGAGTATAGGTGGTGTGTTTAAAGCTCGCAAGAGCACTGTACATATCTTATGTGTTATTCTATCATGGATTTCAAATGAAAGTTTTCAAATGGGATATCATGGTAAGGTGAGGATGTGAACGTTGGAATCTGTGATGCGCTTCAATATTTCCCAGTTGTCCCTTCTTACTACTAGTTGAAACAACAGATGTTACCCGAAATGAGATATGACTTGAAATTGCATCGCACATCCAAAATAGGGCTAGTTCTTGATTTCGGGAGATCATCCATCAAATCCACTTTTCAAACAGTTGTTCAGCGGATCAACGAACTATATTTGCGATTTCATGTTGTTTATGAAACAAGGCCAGAGACCCAACAAAGTCCTATTTGCGTATTATGAGAAATGCCACTAGCCAAGGATAAGGGGATTGCTTGCATAAACAGTTGAATAGAGAGGAAATGGAACTATTACTCTCCTCTATTTCATATAATGGTTTTATTAGTGTTTACTTCGCATTAAATGAAAATCCGACAAAAAATTAAATAACTATTCCCTATGAATGGCTAACATATCTTTATTCATTTAACACTCTCCCTAATTGCCTCCATCTTCTTCTTCTTTACATTAGCCATAACCACAGCCTAGAGACACTGTCACCACAACCACCATGGCTTGAACAACTAGATTTCATTACTCTCTCTCTCTCTCTAACATTTTTTTTTTTTTTTCTTTTCCTTTTCCTGTTTCAACTTTATCATTGCTTCTAGATTTCATTTTCACTGGCAATGTAACAAGTTACACACGCCTCTGGAACAACTACAACAGGAAATTCACTAATTCACGCAAGGCAATCCCGAACGTAGGATTAGAAGTTCTCAAATGCAAGAACAATTGGGAAATGTAATTTTTTCTTTCTTCCTTTTTTTTTTTTTTGTATTTTGTTCATTGATTTTTCTGTTATATAAGATGTCAATTTACATAAGTAATATTCTCCCCATGTGATAAAATATTGAGGTGTGTGCTCATGTGCCACATCACCTAGGTTAGTTACAGATATTAGTATCCTGAATATTGTATTAAAATGGATTGGACTTATTTATTTTTATCAGCCTCGGGCTCTATTGAAGTGGCTCAACCCAACCTAATTAAGCGGCAGATAGCTTGCCTACACTCATCAGTTTGGTTCAATCATCAACACGTTTGTGTTCCTACTCCACGTTTAACTTCTTAGAAACAAACTCTAACCCTGCTTCAATCTCTACCTCTTTTTATGTTCATCAGAGATTCTCTACGGTAGCCTCTATTGTTTATATCTATTTTTGTCAATGATCGTCCACCGTAGCCTCCACTCTTTTATTTTTAGATGGCTCAATTAGCATCGTGTTTATGGCTTATCGAATGCAAATCTATGGTCCACTGTTGACGCCAATGGAAATGTAATCCGAAAATTATTAAGTATTGCTGGTTGTAGGGATCATCTATCTGATGGTAGGCGGTGGCTGCAGTTTGGGATTAGGATGACTAAGACTTTTTATTTGCAAATACATGGGCATTTTTATAGTTTTAATTTTATCCCACACATAACTAAACAAAGTGATAGCCTATTACTTTTTTATTCCATTCCCGTTGAATTATAATTCAATTACCCTTTTACTCCATACAATGAAGTGAACAAAACAAATTTGTTTTTGACGTTTTAATTTGGAAGATTGTGGTAAAAGATGTTTCTTTTAATGAAAATAAAAGTCGGATAGTCGAGCTAATCAACAACTGTCAAATGCACCAATTAAAAACTATCCCAGCAAGACTCTTGACCTTCCTGATAGATGCAAACGTATACGTCAACTTTCAAATATATACCCTGAAACGTTGCTAATCGGGAAAAGAATCCAGCGGAACGAAATGGAAAGATGATCCCTTTAAGCAAAATAAGACGCTGCATGCTCTCTGCTTATTTTGTACGTTATCCTAAATATCATGGAAATAAAAGTATGTGACAACTTTCAATTCCTTTGTAGAGATGAAAAATGGCTAGGCATTGACTGCACTACGGTGAAACTTGAATTTTCAATTCCTTCATAGAGCACCAAGGTGAAACTTGATCCCTTCCATCGTCCAATAAGAGATGCAAATTGAATAAAAGTGGAAAAATCTTACTTATGCCTTTCTCTGACAGTAGAATAGACTACTAGTAAGAAAGATTTAGAAGCCTATCATCCCATTATAGAAGCAAGATGGTCAGGTTCCACCTCCCCAATGAATAATTGAATATGCAATATAATACCACAGCATATTCCTTGAGTTTCCCTTTTTGAAATTCAACCGTCATGTAAAAGTTCATGATACCTTGATTTATAGGATGGAATAAATTAGGAATAAAATTATATCCTGAAATAGGATAGAGAAGTAACATTTGCCCTTATAACTCTTTTGAAATCTCATTGTAAATATGAAAATAGATAAATATGGAAATATGCGATAAAGGATCGATGAATTACTATCGTTTTGGTCCTATAAAATAATAGCAACCCTTGCTTCATAGCAATAGCATTTCTATAGAATAGTTATTCTACTAACCAAATAAAAAGATAAATCTATACGAAACGAACAATCATTCCATTTCATCCTCATGAACTAACCAAACATGCCAAAGTATGTAAAATACTGTATGTTGCGAATCACACACACACACACACATATATATATATATATAAAATATAAAGCCAATCCATATTACCATTCTAGTCTAAATATCCTATTTACAGCCAAAAAATATACAATGCCTGCAAAAAATTTGCTAAGCACGTCACTGCGGTCAGTCTTCTTTCTTCTAGAAACACCCCGCCAACTGCAAAATCAACACAGCTTTAATCACACAAAAAACTTAAATATCGCTAAATTACAAAAGAATGGATCATCAAGTTAGACTATACCCTTTGAGAATCAACGGTGCAATCACAGCACATTGACCTACTAAGCAAGATGATTCTGATTTATATGGCTTTCAATTTAATTTGTTCATAGCGCTTAAACCTTTGGTTTGAAAAAATGGACACTAAATTCTTGAACCTAGTAAAGATTCCTTTTCCTTTTCCTGCTGGGAAAAGAACTTACTATAAGCAGGGGACAAGCAATCACTGTCCCAACAAAGCTACAATGTGAAAACCAATTTAGAAAGATGAGGATGGACAAGGAAAAGACAGACAAGGAAATAGCTTATCCAGAAATTTTACAAGCTCTTCGATTAATCTGAGACTTCTATCACATCACTAGTCACATCACTAGTCATCGAGTGGTGATGCAGCAAAGATTGCAACCATTAGCTGAAAGCACCACAGCAGAACCTTGCAAACCATCTATGGACTTTTGTTTAATAAGTTACCAGGGAATTGCACATCCACCATATATGTGCCTGAAAATGGAAAAGACCACATAGTATTGAAATTTTCCTGTTTTCCTTAACTTGAAATAGGATTATAAGAGAATTACCACTACTCTCCATTAGCCTACCCATATTCCCTAATCCCTACACATAATATTGAAATTTTCTTGTTTTCCTTTAATTTAAAATAGGATTATAGGAGAATTACCAATACTCTCCATTAACCTACCCATATTCCCTACATTTTTACTTGTAGTATATATTATATAATGTGGAGCATAATAGCCATTTCTGGCTAGATATCTATTATATTAAAACAAATGGGTTCAACTTGGTGTCTTTAGAAAAACATACTAGTATAATACTTGAGATGGAGATTACAATTGTAAAGAAGTGGCAAGAAATTTACAATACGAATATTATGATAGAAAAGTAAGAAGAGAATTACCACATTGTGTTGAACATTTTTTCCTGAATTTTTTATTTTCCACTAATATATCACTAAGCATATACTTTAAAACAAAAATTATAACAATGTCTTACCTTATTTTGTTAGAATGTTCTTACATTACGGTTTTTTATATTTGTATATCCATAAAATATCTCTTTCCATTTAAAATTTTACATCAAATATTTGAGATATATTTACAAACTACAATGCTGGTGAGTCATCTTATAATCTGTTATATTAAAGGAAAGAGGAAATTTAGAATATTATGGTGGAAAACGAGAGGAAATTTATCATATTCTTATCAAGTTTTCTTTTTTAATTTTTATGCACCAGTGATGCGTGTGCATTTTCAGCTAGTTATAGATAAAAGGTATATATTATACAATGTGGAGTCTACCAGTCAATTTTGGCTTAACATTATAGACTCAAGCACAATAAACTAATTAATCATTGCTAAAAGGTTTCTCTAATTATGTCAGCAAATCAATTAATGGTCCAATTACATCAGATTGAAGGAACTAGTTTCCAGAAAACAGTAAAGAACAACCCAACCCACCAACTGGAAAATTGGAAATGTCATGGATTCCTTAGAGGGCAATATTTCTGTGGGGAGAAATAAATTTGTTATGGTTATTTTGTACTTATTTGTAAGTCCTGGGCTTATCTAGAATAGGATTTCTATTTGGTAAGCTGGTACTCTTTTTATGAGAAATAATAAAGAAGCCAGAATTAAAATCTTTGCATTTTATCGTTAAACAGATCAGAGGGTTCTCTACAAAGAACCATCAAAAACCCTAATCACCATAGGTTCCAATCAAAAAGGAGGATGTCAAGTAAACATGCAAGGCCAAATTCTGATTTTCCACTAAATAGCCCTTCAACTAGATCCTAGTCTTGTGAACACAACAGGAAACCCCAGCAACTCCTTCCAGAAACAAACATGACTGGCAACAACACATGACCTTAACTTGGCACTACAGAACCTATGAAACAAAAGTAACTGGAAGGAAAGGATCAATAAACTCTGATGAACATCCTATGAAAGTTCTGACCTACCCTACTAAGGCAAATTGAAGAAGTTAACAAGAGCCAACACCTCTACCTCTGTTGTTTCACTCAACTCAGTCACACTTAATCCACTCCTCTATCTTCCAAGCATATGATATCAAGACTTATAAGATGCACAGAAACTCAAAATAACCAAGATCTAAGAGCTTCGTATACAAACTTACAAAAAGGAGGAAGGCTGTTCAGTTGGCAAGTCATTTCTTGGTAGCATCTATAAACATGGCACGAGTCCAATGCTCAATGTCCTCATTTTGTGATGGTGGTGGTGGAAAAGGAGGATGCTCCACAATATCCCATCCATCGATTAGGCTCTCATTCCTTCCCATATCAGACGGATCAGCAGCATAGAGAAAACTAGACACTGAATTAGGTAAATTTGCATTGCTAATGTTTCTCTGCAACATAAATGAAGAAGTATAACTGCATTAAGGAGATAACGTGCAATGCCCATTGAAAGTGATTAATGCACAACATAACCACTTCTAAACTAACAAACGGGTTACATCAGGACAAACACATAATAAACTAGGTCACACCAATCATAGGCACCATTAATATTTCATGTCAATTTCAAGATAACGTTTTCAATGTCATATATCCAAGCAAGGTAGAAGAAATGAACAATGATGGTATATGTTTCATATATCCAAGCAAAGTAAAAGAAAAGAGCAATGATAAGATATATTTCATAACCGTCCAAGATCAAGGCCTCACTGATACCGTGGCAGATACAGCATGTGCACTCTCCAATAAAGTGCTTGATAAGATGGCTGAATTCACATTCCATACTGATTTGTTTAACCGTTGAACTTGCTTATTGGATCTGAAACACAGACTTCTTTCTATCAACCAATGTAGGGCTAAATGAATATCAGCATGAGGATATATCAACAACAGTAAATAATTTCTTAAGAGACTGTAGCATAAGGTTCCATGAGAAAATTCACCATACATCTTGCAAAAAGGTCTCCAAAATTCTGTAGTTAGATTTGACTTTTTTTTTTCTGCTTGCTAAAAGTTTATCTTCATCTTAAAATAATTAAGCACAAAAATAAAACACTGACATTGTTCAATGGAATAACAGGCATTTACCTAGAACAAGCCATTTTTAGAGAGAATACAGATCGAATTTCCTTGTGTGAAGACAAAGTGCTCAATAATTGCGCAAAAGCCTCAAAAGTAGAGGCATCTGAGGGGACATCCAAGCATAGAGAATTATAACAATATGCCGTGATGCAGGCTACGCTTTTCTTCAAAAGTGATATGCCCCTCTGTAAATCCTTGTGCGTTTCTACAGAGTGAGAAGAAGCAGAAGCATAATTGAAGCTGCTGCTTCTACAGGAATCTAGCTGGGGCTTCCTCTCAGATTCCATCGAAGCAACACCAAAATTACTTGAGCTTCTATCAGACCATGAATTTTCTCCACCAGTTGAACAGTAATTTTGACGCGGTATAAAAAGAGGATACTCATTACTGCATTGATCATTAAAAGTAAATCAAGAAATCAGGTAAATAACTCTGGGAATCTGAATTGAGAAAAAAAGTTGTGCACATATATACCTTCTAGAAGAGGGACGAGCATCCCAGTAAGAATCTCGCTGCCATATTCTAGAGCATGAACCCTGATGCAGTAACATGATTAACAATAAGAAAATCACAAGGCAAGAAAACCTCAACTGTATAAATTTGTCAATCTTTAAAGATCATCTCCAATTCATTAAATCTTCAGAAAGTCTATTTCACATTCTAGATAAAATAATATCCAAAGAGAAATTAACTTCAGGCAACCAATAGAGGTCTGATATTTATATTAGAAAAAAAAGAGTGTTACCCAAGTCACAACCACCACGTATCAGCTCATGGGGCTTAAGAGAAGGGAATCCAATCTCCCCATTCCTTTTTTGTCTTGGTGATGGAGGTTGTCTCTTGTATTCTAAGAGTAAAGAAACAAACACTTCAAGTATCATCAAAGATACAAGAATGAGAACTAACCCATCTATGTTAGGCAATCGATCTTCTCATCTTTGTCGATGGAACAAAGGATTCTTTAGCCCAATAAAGGATATCATGTAATTTGCAGAATTATCAAATTTGTTAGTGGTGTGGATGAAGATGCCAAGCAACTCTTTTCTCCTTTGCTCGGTTCTCTCTAGGTTTTCTACCAATAAAGTAGCTGGCTGTCATTCTTTATTCTTCTAGGCATACTAATACTATGTGCAAGATCCTAGTTAAGAGAATGGCCTCACTCATATATTACTACACCTCTAAGTAGGGATGAGCAAAAAAACCGCAAACCGCAAACCAAATCGAACAGAACCGAAAATTCGATTTCTTTGTCTGCAGTTCAATTATCGATGCAATTCAGTGTTGATCATTCAGCTCATAGTTCGGTTCAACATTGCAGACTAAACTATGCCGATTTTGTTTTAAAAAAAAAAAAATAGAACACATGACTAGTGAGTAGTGACTACTAATACTAAATCGTCCACATCTCTAATGTTGAATGTTAGTAGTGAAGTGATGAACCATGCCTCTCAACTCTCAATCTCATAGTCATCTCTCTTCCTCTCCTCTCCAAACCAACAAGCAACAATACAATCATGCCCTTCGACTTTGCACTATTTCTTACGATTTATTTCTCCATCTAGCTCTGTTTTGTGATTCCATCTTCCCAGTTTTCATTATTTCCTGAAAATACTCTTGCAATCGTCTCTTTGCTCTAGATCTCTATCTCTCAATCTTGTCATCCCCAAGTAATAACTCTTGTCGAAATTCTCTCTCTTTAATATACGGGCAGCCTGATCTTCGTGCTATCAAACTTACTATAATTCTTTTTTCTTTTTTCTTCAGTTAAAATGCATATATATTCTTTTATCTCTCTAGTGGTGCTAAGTATTATTGTATTGCCAAGACCGATACATATGCTCATATTACAATCAATGTGGAATCTGCAAGTTTGAACTTGCATGTAAATTTGACCATCCTTTTCATTGGACTCCTCTGAACATAACTGAACTGGATGAATCTCCTTTTGACAACTCTAGTGGAACAAATGGACACTGAAATGCTTTTAACTTTTAATTACCAGGATTTAATATTAAAGAAAAAAAATGTTCGAACAGTTTAATTTTAGATTCGAAAAATTTATGAACTAAACCATTAATTTTAAATTAGGTTCGATTCGGTAGGAGTGGTGAACTACCAAACCAAACTATATCCACCCCTACCTCTAAGTTCCTCTCGTTCACAAGACATACAATTGATGAGAAGTGTCATTTTCTCAATCCAAGTGTATTCATCCTCTATCTTCAAGTTGCCAAAGAGCATCCTAAAGGACAAGACAGCTATGATGAATCAGTGTTTGGAATGGCAAAGTTGAGCATGGAGCCAAACTGGAAGTGACCTAAGAAACTGTTTGTAAACCAAAAAAGGAGGGTGGTCATAGCATTTTAGATGTATCTTGTGGGAATAAAGCAGCTCAATTGATGCATTTTTGGTAACTCTGTTGGAACAATGATTTGGCAGAGTTGGGTCAAGTCAGAGCAACATAAAGAAAGAAGTTTTTGGCAGATTAAAGAACCCTGCTCATGGGCCTGGAGAAAATTGTTACACTTGAGAGACAACACAAAGGAACTCATTTAGAAAAACAGGAAATGGGAGTTACATCTCTCCACAGTATGATACTTAGCACCAGGGTGTCCTACTGGGTTGCCAAAAGAATTTAGAATATGCTCTATCATCTCTAATGAAGGTTAGGAATGGCCTATAAGCAAACTTTAGAATGGCATTAAGGCTAGTCCACCTCCCTCCCACAACTGACCTTAGAAAGGAAGATGGTTGACCTGGGAAATGAGGGTTCAAAAGGCCCTTTCAATTTATAAAGGTTAAAATTCATTGCTTCCTTCCTTTTCTCAGCCTTCTTGGTGTAATTTGGTTTGGTATAAGAAAATCCTCCCTTGCCCTGCTTGCATTTTATGCCACATAACTTTGGAAAAGCATTACACTCTGAATAAATTGGTTAGATAGAGAATTGTGAATCAAAATTTGTGCTATATGTGCAAAGACAAAGAGGAGTCACATGACCACTCGTATGTTAAGCTTCTATTACCAGAGGACTATGGATAAGTATAGGGGAGAGCTTGGGATGCACAAATGATGTAAGCCAAACCAAATAACCACAAATCTTGAAAACTTTTTTGAACGAAGTACCCCTCAGCTTCCTGTACAATGGAGAGGAGTGACACCTGCTACTATTTATCACAGTTACAAAAAGGCATCAATTTTACAGTTAACCTAAAAGTTGACAATTTACATAGCCACCAAGTGGAGTAATTCAGACTTTATCCGAAATCTCACCACCTTCTTCCAAATAAGAAATTTTCTATTTTTGCTTCTCATATATATTATGCAAATCTATTTAAGATTTTTGTAGTTTCAAGTCATTTTTTATAATCAGAGGGCAGCATAAACCTTAATACAATATCTTAGTCATTGCCAGTGATCTGCAACAGCTTCCCATTGGATTTAGCGACATTCGCATTTAGATAACGGTCCTGGTGTTCTTATACATCTAGCTTAACACTTTCTTATGGGGTACCATCAATGACATCTCCATTGCTTGGCATCATTCAGCAAGTTCCATAATCTTCTCAAGATTTCAACAATAACCCATGATTTGTGAGAACTGCTCACATATGCATTGTCTTACACCTATCACAACAAACTAAAAGAGAAAACCTCACATCCACATTTCTCCTCACTAAACATTTGGGCGCGCTCCTCTTCAACTAATTATTTCACAGTGAGCCAAAAAAGGAAAACACTCAGAGTCAACCTTTAATGACTCTAAATGACAGAAAACACGAAAAAGAGTCCAACTTCTAAGAATAGCAGTACAGTAAGTCTTACCGCAAAACCTGAGTTATGTAGTGCAGGAGCAGCCAAAATTTTAACAAGAAGATTAAGAAGTTGCACCATGTATCTGCAGAAGTTTGTTCACAAAGAGGCAGTGTAAATTCAAGTTGAAGATAAGAAAGGTGAACCATTCAGTGCAGGTTTGAACTATGAAAATCAGTGTTTCCAGAGAAAGATGGAAACCCCAATAAAAACATTATACATAAAGGAAATTCTTCTTTGGCTACATCTAAACTTATTTGAATTCATTACCCTAAAGAGGCACCAAGCTCCTCAGAAGGAACAGAATGAGGATCAAGTCCTCTAGGCAAACGTGCATTGCATATTTGATCATATCGGCCAGAGGATCCATCTTTTCTTTCCCCATCTAAATTAATCTGTTATATGAGAAAATAAAAAATTAATGTGATAGAATTGAAGAACATTGTGTAACATGAGTAAAACTTTACTTGATAAAGTTGCAGAGGATAAATTAGGGCTGCACATATAGTTAAAATACATTGTATTAAAGACACAGCCTCAGTCAACAATCATAATGTTGGACATTACATATTGAAATGTTTCCAGCCATGATAAAGTTTTACAAGTAAAAAGATCAGTTGCGGACAAATATTGATACAAAGGACTCGATTTACTACTTTATTTATTATAAAGCTACATCTAGAAAGCCAAACTCTGTCAAAACAAGGGGAACATTCTCAAAATATGGACTACAATCATACAAAAAAAGTTTCAATGAATTTTTAACCACACCAGCAGAAAGTAATAAGATGATATGACTTCAAGAGGATAATTACAATGCCTTCTTGTGCACTTCCATAGTAAACCTGCTTAAATCCATAATTCCAAGCTTTTCATAGTGTTTCTTTTGTATAGTAAGGATAATGAGAACAGTACAAAACAAGGAGATCACTACAACACAAGTTTCTTATACCATATTTGATGTGCTAAGTACAACACAAGATTTTATTTTCTTATTATTGTATGTTGTCTGTTATGTGCAATACTACATCAGAATAGTGATTTTGATTGTTATACTATTAATGCTAGCATTCATTTATTTTCTTTATATTTTTTATTTCATCACCACTTACCACTGCCGATATCATTAACAACATCATTGAACCACCAACACCATAATACCACCAACATTGTTGACTCCTCATAACTTGTGCAGCACCATTACGGAGATAGAGGCATGCATTCATCCATTGGTAGTAGCAATGATGATAAGGTGATAGCTATGTTAAAGTGATAGTAGCAATGATGATACATTGCAGTGGAGATATTGGTAAGGCACCGTTTGTCAAGATTTCGGTGACACAGATGGCATTTATGTAATATCAAGATAGTGGAGGTGGGTAAGGTTTTTGAAGTAGTAATAATGGTGATGAAGATAGTATGACCGATGATCATGGTATGATGGTAATAATATAGAAATAGTGATGATGACTTGGGTGTTTTTGTTGTCTTGATGGTGGTGGCAGTTATAATAGTGGCAGTGATGGCGATAGCAATAATGATAACAATGGTGGTAATGGCAGTGGTAGTAAGGGTAAGGTGATAATGATGAAGTGATGGAAATAGCGGTGGTAGAGATAACAATGAAATAGTGGTATAGTGGTGACCAAAAGAGAAATACTGTTTCGGTGTTTTGATCAGGAAGTTCTATTTTGTCCTGTCAAAAGATCTAGAATAAAAATCTTGAGATTTGTCCAACACTATATGAAGAGTTTAATTCTAGACTTATTTTGTAAACCAAACATATTATAGTAGATTCTATCCTATCCAATACATCAAAAAGTCAAAAAGCAAATGCAAGTATGGGAGAATAAAGAAGAGACAACAGCAGGAATGGCTTATGAAGCCATTAACATTATATAAAACAACACCAATTAAATGATCAAATACAAATGACATGAAATCAACTCATGTTGAGTTGCACAAGTGATGATTCTAATTGCAGTTGGGACAAAATAACTTCAATCTAATTAACCAAAAATAATCATAATAACTTCAATCTTACCCGGCGTTGTGAAAACAATTTGCATATCTGTTTTATGACCACAGACTGTTTATGGAGGAGCTCTGATGTTATTGCCATCTGGTTACCAGAAGAAACAAATTAAAAAAAGCTAAATAAAGAAACAGATATATCGTTCGTGCGTGCATGCATGCAAACACATAATGGTGTGTATATATATAAAGAGGAGAAAACCTATTAAAACAACTTTATATCCCTCCAACGTGTTTGAAAATATGATCATTAGAAAACAAGTGGGTGAGGCAATTTTCTGTAAGTTTATTGGAAAAATACATGCCATGCCCCATCATGAGCTATTATGTGTGATAGGTTAAATATAAATCCATTTGCCAAAAATACCAAAATCATGCAAGGAGAAAATTCAAAGAGGCAGACTCACATGTCCCAAAGATTGTGTGCAAACAAGGTTTGGATAAAACTTCTCTAGTTGATCCACACGATTCTTTTCCAACTACAAAGAGAAAAAGACCAGGCCATTAATGCTAAAAGCAGACTTATTTCCATAATGAACATAGTCTAACTATATAATAAGAGTCAAATTGGGGGTTACGTGCAGTACCATGCTAAGTGCTGATTCAAGCACCCCATACTTAGCTTTTAATTCATTGGACATCTTCTCAATCCTAGCCTTAGCTGTGAATAATCCTTAAATGTGTCATCCGTCTGAAAAGTCAAGGAAAGCGAAAAGAAATCATACTAGACTGCATTGCAAAAAAATGAATCATGTAACACCTTGAGTGATTTGTTCTTTTTTAAAGCAGAGCTTCTCCCTCAGTTTTGCAAGTTTCTCATTTTGTGTAACTCTCCAATTGATTTGGTCATCTGCCTTTCCCTGATGAGCACTAAAACCATTAGACTAACAAAAATATATATTCCATGAGTTTGTTGACAACATTCTTCCTTAAGAAAACCAGCCAAAGGATGTTTCTGCGTTCACATTTGAGCATGCATATATGTCTATGTTGATTGTCTTTCAGACCAGCAAAGAGTACATCCAACTGAATGAAATGCTAATTGCTAGAATTAGAGAGCAACATCAACCACTCTAATGTAATCTATGGAGTAAGAGAAACACTAACAAATATCCAGTCGTATTATGCATTAACATCATGGACATTTTTTTCTTTTCTGGATAAATTTAGCATCATGGACATGGTAGTAGCAGTAATGGAAACTACGTGGTCAAGCAAAAATTTGCAAAGCTGAAACTAATCGCATCAATGAAAGAAAAAGAGCATATAAGATTGATAAAGGGAAGAAACCAATAATATCCTTCTCTCCTCAAGAGGATTCTAGAATAGATAACAATCACAACACATAGGGAAACTAAGAACGAACCAGAGGATCAAAATCTTACCTTTGCCTCAAGAATTTCACTCAACCTTGAATATAAAGCATCCCGGCGACTCTTTAGTGTTTTCAAACCTATGTTGTACTCATTTAATCTGGAAATAACATAAATATCACCACATCCGCAATCAATATATTATATGCGCCCGTCCAGTCTCACGATATTGATTGCAAATAAAATATTAGGTTTCTAACACCACACGATCAAAATTTGAAGTTTGCATCAAAATTAAATCCAAATTAACCATTAGGAAAGTACGTACCTATAATTGACACAGATGGTACAGACAGAGGCAAGATTCGAGTTTTCACATATAGCACAACTGCTAGGTCTTTTCATCATCATCAACGAACCACAATTGCGAGCAACTAAACCTGAATGACTGCACAAGGAGTCTCCAAGCTGAAATAGGGATGCAAAATTAAAACTGAACTTGTACGGCTCGTACAGTTATGGTTTTTAATCGATACATGTCATAAAGAGTATTCGACAAGGAATAGAACAGTCGGTAATTTTGAGCGGAGAAGCAGGTTGGCTGGGGATCGGAGGATGATGATCACCGCAGATGGGCGATTGTGAAAGTTCCGAAGGTTTGGGGTCCCTAATTTTGAAAATTAGTGGGGTTGTTTTTCGAAAGCAGGGATCTTGGTTCTGAATTCTGATTCTCTGGTCTGTGTTTATTCGTTACTGTTACTGTACTATCAAATAGGTAAATAAATTATCCGATGGACCATCAGAAAAATGGCCCAAAAGCAAACTTAAGAAAGAAGCTCGGCCCGAAGCTAAAGAGCCATGAAAACCAGTTCGATATATATATCGCGGAGGCAAAGCCGTTCATGTGCTTTTTAAAGCGTTCATTTTATGCCTCAACTTATCACATTTTGATTTCAGGTCTTAGACTATTTAAAATGCATATACTGCAGCCTCCGTTAGCCTTAGATGTAACAGCCGTTAATATTTTCTGATGTGAGTGCCTCTTCCTTAGATGGCAATGTGCTGACAGTTGACTAAGCCAAATAATAATAATAATAATAAAGAAAGCCACTTTGAGCCAAATAAAAAGTAAAATCTACTTATGTTTTTAGGTGCCATAATATAGCATAAAGTAAAGCAGAATTAGGGAAACCCTAGTTAAATCCCAAATTAAAATCGAAATTCACATCATCTGTCCATTTTCATCCATCCTCAACAATGCATAGCAATAACAAGGAGAACTGCACTCCATGCCTCATCATCGTCATTTACCCCTATTCGACGATCACAACTAGTCTAGTTGATGTACAATGCTTCTGTCAATTGAGATGGGAGATGTAAAGAGCTCAAACTTCCAAAAACTATAGAAGAAGGTTCTACAATTGTCCTTTATTTTGCAAGAATAGAAGTTGTGATTTCTTTAAGTGGGTTGATAGTATAGATGGTCAGTATACCATGGCGAGAAAAAAATTAAACCTTAGTGGAGAGTTGGACAAAAGAGAGCCTAATTCTTTAGTTGTGCAACATGCAAAAGATGGAAGTGGGATATAGAAATGTGTGAAATGGGTGTTAATTCCTTAGGTTATTGTCAAATTATTTTTATCATGGATAATTTGGTTTGTTGAAAAGGGTATGTAGCTTCAAATAGGTTGTTTAGTGTCATTATGCATTAAGATTTAGAAACAAGAAGTTATGCAATATGTAAATTATAGTCTAGCTTTTTTATAATTGTTAGTGAAGTTTTAGTACTCTTACCTAGAATAATGTACTAGTTCTTTATTGGTAAAGCTAGTAAAGCTTTCATTTAGGATCTATTTGTTACTTTTTTCATATTCTCATAATGGTATAATCTCATTAGCCAATTTATTGTGACAAAATAGATCGAATTTTCAATCTACTTAAACTAAAAATTACCAACAAATAATTATAATGTGATGCAAATTAAAAAGTTCAACGTACAAGGAATTTAAAAAAAAAAGCTCCAACTGGCCAAAAGATGAATGAATAGAACCTAACTAACCTAACAATAGAAAAATGGATAACCTAACCACACTTAGGTAAACTATTCAATATATGTTCTATAGAGAGAGAAGAACCACAATTTGTATAGATGGAGTGAAACAATTTCTATAGTAAGGAAATTTTTGCAGATGGTTAAAAAGAATAGCACATTAATAAATGAAGAACATCCACCAAGTTTGAAGCTTATCAAGCATTTTCTCATGTTCATTTTCAAGTTATAATAACATCATCTCTAATATTTTATGCTCTTTTAATACATTATAGTAGTGATCCTCAAATTCCTCAAGGTCCCAAAAAACTACCTCCAATCTTATTTAAGTATCATGTATATGCTTTTCCAGCTGCAAAACAGGAATAGTGTAACTCTCCATGTAGCAAATGTTGACAAGAATCTAAGCATTAACAAACACTGAATATGTCAATAATTTGGCTAAGAAGTCACAAAACGAATTATACTACTATTTTACTTTATAGAAGATATATAAGGAAAATTATTATATTTGAAATAATTAAGAAGAATGTAGATTACTAATTTCAGTAGATTATTAAATTAAAAAGCCATGTTTTAATTAAATATTTCTCATTCCTAACCAAAAATTCATGTTAATCATTATCCTTTATGATGGAGATTATCTATTAAAAACTAGATTGACCTTTTTGTTTGAATTATAGAATCTACTCATGCCAGTTGCCATATGTTGGAATCAAGGATTTGTTTTAGCTTATTACTCAGGCTGGCCATTGATAAGCCGCACCAAGAGCAAAAAAGGGAAACCGTATCAAGGGTAAGTCTAAGCTTATAAAAAGCTTGAAAATAAGGATGGAAATACATGAAAAATGATGAAGTAAAACAAGTAAACCACAAATGAATATGAGGATGTGATGCATTAGGGACCTCCATGGACTAACGACTTAACTCGATATGATACGCAAGTTAACTCAATAAGCGCACTTAATAACTAGCCTTACTTAAAGGTTAAGATAAAAGTGAAATAAGCAAAAAGAATGCTCACAAAAATGAAGTATATTCTATATTAAGAGATATGACAACAATGTCTACAGCTATATTTACAAGGGTATTTATATCCGAAATATTATGGCAACTACTATAAATGGAAATGCCTAAAAGAGTATTATTTAAAATAAGTAATGTACAGGGAATGTTAAGGGATATAGATGGGAAATCAAGAAAAGCATTCGTCCTGTACGGAAGATCTTATCACATGGGTGTTTGGATACGTGGCCGGTAGTTAAAGGAAGGACTTCTAGTAAAAATAGACAAAATTGTACGATTAACCAGGTTATTGCCAAGTAGTGATGTCAAGCTGAGCTAATGATTCTTTTAAGGTGAATTCAACTCGAGCATGCTTTAAGCAGTTCAGATTTAGGTTGATCAAGCTAGTGGTCGAGCAGGCCAAGCTATTATTTGAGTGCATCTCAGGTTGATAGTCAATGACTATTAATAAACACAAGAGAGTTTACCTTAGATAAAGCAGCAGGTCAGTAAATTGTAGCAACTTTAACTCTTCAGATGTTAGTCGCAAAGAGAGAATCCACCTTGCCATACTTTCAAGTTCTTGAGCTCCAGCTCAAGTTAGATATTCGGTGGCTTAATTCTTATCATCCTCACCGGGTTAATTAGGATTTAGGATCAAATCTGACTACTCTTCACTCAATTCTTCCTCAAGTCAATAAGGGTTGAGGTCAGCAATATTAAACATGTTAGACACTCCGAAGTCCTTGAATAAGTTTAACTAGTAAGTGTTGTCATTAATCTTTTAGAGGATTTTGAATAGTCCTTCAACTCTTGCGAATAGTTTGTTCTTTCTCTTATTAAAGAACCTTTCCTTACTCAAGTATAGCCATAATTGGTTGTTGAGCTGAAACTACTTAGTTTTCCTACCTTTGCCTTTCTCTCTTAACTTCTAAGCAACTAGGTCAATGTGTTGGGTGACTCGTTGGTAGATCTGTTAGAGGGATTGAGCCTTAGATCTTGCTTCTGGATATTCTTGGTCAATCGAGGATATTAAGGTGTGATCGAAGGGCAACTTGGGATTGAAATCATAAATGACTTTAAATAGGGCATAATCGATGGTGGCATATATGGTTCAATTATACGTAAACTCTTCCACAGGCAAGTAAACATCCCAATCGACTAAGTTTTATCCCTTTGTAACTCGAAGTAGTGATCCTAGGGTATAGTTGACAACCTCTATTTGTCCATTAGTTTGGGAGGTAGTAAGAGTTGCTGAAAAGTAACTCGGTTCCCATCTAACTCCAAAGAGTTCACTAGAAACAACTCAAGAATTTTGGGTTACAATCTAACACCATACTCCTTAATATTCTATGCAAGCAAACAATTTCCTACAAAAACAAAGAAGCAATAATCGAAGCATTATTAGTTTTAATGTAGAGCACAAAGTGTGCCATCTTATTAAATCTATCTATGACGACCATAACAGAGTCTTTGTCTCAGGTAGTTCAAGGTAATATAAGGATAAAATTTATACTCAAGTCAACCCATGGTTTGGTTGAGATGGGTAGAGGCATTGCTTTCCTTTTCTCAGTACGGCTCTTTGCCTTCCTACAAGTTACACAACTCTCAACCACACGATGTATGTCTTGCCTCACCTTAGGCCAAAAGAACCTCGCATTCAATGACTTAAATGTCTTTTTCTCTCCAAAATTCCCAAAGAGCCCTTCATCATGAGCTTCCCTCACTAATAACCCTTACACAAAATAAGTCGGCATACATAGCTTGTCACCTCGAAATAAGTAGCCACCTTCTATATAATATTTATCAACTGTTCTTTCCTCGCCACAATGTCTGTATATGGGGCTAAAATGAAGGTTACGTAGGTACTGTTCTTTAATGATTGTAAAACCTAAGAGTTGGGTCTGTAGTTCAATCAAAAGAACATGTCTTCTATAAAGGGCGTTGATGACTACATTGGTCTTGCCTTGTTTATATTTACTCACAAAGTTAAATCCTTCCAAAAGTTCAATCCATCAAGCTTGTCTCTTTGATAGCTTTAATTGGCTCCTCAAATATCTTAAGGACTCATGGTCAGTATATACAACAAATTCTTTTAACAAAAGATAGTGTTGCCATTAGATTAATGTCAAGAGTTCCTTATCATATACAAAACAATTCAATTATGTTCCCTTAAGCTTTTCACTATGATGGCAACAGGTAGTCCTTCTTACATCAATACAACTCTAATGTCAACACCTGATGCGTTGTATTCTAACTCAAACACTTTCTTAAAATTTGGTAAGGCCAAGAGTAGGGCAAAAGTCAACTTTGCTTTCACCTCATAAAACTCATCTCCTCTTTCTCTCCTTACTTAAATTATATGTTCTTCTTCGTCAACTCAATAAAGAATGCAGCTATTAAACTAAAGCCTTAAATAAAACGACAGTAAAAAGAAGTCAATCCATAAAAACTCCTTACCTCCACACAAGAAGATAGGGTTGGCCACTTAACAATGGCTTAAACTTTTCTTCCTCACCTCTTAATCCTCCTCCACTAACCACGTAACCTAAGAAAATCACCTCTTCTTAATAGAAATAGCACTTCTTTATGTTTCCGAACAATTTCTCTGCTTAGAGGACATCAAAAGCAACTCAAAGATGGTCAATATGACTTGTTTGATCGATTCTATAAACAAAGATGTCATTGAAATAGACCATAACATATCTTCCGATCAGGTCCCTTAGAACATGGTTCATTAATCACATAAAAGTGCTTAGGGCGTTTGATAACCCAAAAAGTATGACCATCCACTCATATAAACCATGTCAGGTCTTAAAGGTAGTTTTCCACTTATCCCCTTATCTCATTTAAGTTTGATGGTATCCTGACTTCAAGTCGATTTTACTTAACACTCTCACTCCAGCATGTCGTCTAACCTCGAAATGAGGTTCTTGTACTTAATTGTGATCTTATTCACAACTCCATTATCTATACACATTCTCCAAGTGTCATCCTTTTTCAACACAAGTAATATGGGCACAGCACAAGGACTAAGACTCTTTGTTACATACCCTTTTTCCAGCAGTTCATTGACTTTTTCTTTGAAGCTTGGTAGCTTGTTTGGGATTCATTTAATAAGCTAGTTTATTTGACAATATAGTATCGAGTACCAAGTCAATGTAGTGCTTTATACCTCGAAAAGGGAGTAACCCTTCTAGTAATTGCTCTAGAAACAAGTTGGAATACCCATCCAATAACTCTTTGATCTTTAGAGGTAATTCAACTTGTTCCTTCAACTTTAACAGTCCTGTAATCAACAAGAAGGTTAGCATGTTAGCCTTAATAGCTTCTCAGAGCTCGTTACGACTCAGATTTAAGGTCTTCTTTGATCTTCGAGTAAGTTTAGCTTATAGCTTGCTAACTTAGCTTAGTGTTATAAGGTTCAAAGTGATCTTTCTCAAACACATCTATGTTCTTAAACCCATCACAAATAACCTTCCGATAAAAAAGCTAAGGTTGACCTAGCAATACATGAGACACATACATATACAATACATCATAGCAAATTTCATCAAAATAGTCTTCTCATTTAGCCAATGCAATTTATATGGCTTTAGGTATGAGATAGTCAGTAATTTGAGCTTCTTAACTAGTTTAGCAAATGCCACATTGGTATGCAACTCCCACTATCTACACATACTTACTCGTTTACGTTGTAGTTGATGTGAAACAAGTTCTTTCTCTATTCTTCCTTAATAAAGGGTTCAATGCTCATCACACATTGGATAAACAAAGTTAGCTTATCTAAGTCTTTAGCAAATACATCTTCTTCAACTAGCTCCTCATCATCTTTAACATTTTTATCCAACTCTCTTCTCTCTTTAGACTCTTCATCAGTACTATCTACTTCAACCTTCAAGGCATCTCCTTTAATGACCATAGTTCATTTGTTTGAGCGTTGGGCAACCATGTGCCTAAATCCTTGACACTTAAAGCATTTGATCTAACACATCTTCCTCCTAAATCTCTATCCCTTTTCAAAAGTTCTTATCGGTAACTCCTAGTCGGTAGGATGACTCTTCAACTCAATTACTATCTTAGCTCTTCTACTTTTCAGAGCTTTGGGAAGCTCAGCTACTACTTTGAGTAAGTTAGTGAGATTAGCCAGGTCAGATCATTGTAGGTCGGCTTGGCTTATTCTTCCTTTGTCTCTCTACTCATTAGGTAATTTTGATGGCTTCATCCAGTGTACATCCAGTGTAGTAGAATGCTGTAATTATACTATGTTTCAAATATTATACCTCAATTCAATAAGGAATCTAGAAACTATTCAGGCTAAAAGTTCATCTACTTCACATCGGATCATAAGCATTTGGAATTCTCAAATATACTCATCAACAATTTAGCTTCCTTATGTTAGTTCTTGGAGTTGAGCAAAAGTATCTTACAAAGAGGTATCCAGCACAAATTTATTTCTAAGGACCCTTTTCATCTCGAATCAAGTGTTAATCTCTTTATATCCTTCTCTCCTTCTCATGGATTAGAAGTTTCTCCACTACATCGCAATATATCCTAAGAACTCTACAGTAGCAGCTCTCATTTTCTTATGTTCCTCATACTGGTAGTAGTTAAAAACTCATTTGACTTTCTTTTCCTAATCGAGATAGTCATATCATTTCCGAAATATTGAAGCTCAGGATTTGAAGCTTCACAAGATCAATAGCTTGGTGTACTCAAGCTCGTTCTTCTCCTTCAACATACTCTTCTTCCTCATCCTCTTCATCTACTTCATCCAAGTTAATCCTCCTCTACATACATTCTCCCACTCTTCCACCTCGATTTTGTTGAGCTAGGATTTGTCTTCTCATAGGTTAAGTAGCTTTAGGAGTGTTCTAAATGGCATTAGCAAGTCGAAAGGCTAATGCATGAACAGCTCTAGTTAAATCAACTATGAGATTTCGTTCATCTATACTCTTGGGAGTATTTAGGGGTTGTCAGCCATTGTGGAAAATGCCACTATTATCATCCCCAATACCAACGTTTACACTCAAATTAGTCATCCTTTACTCAACTTCGTGTTTATAAGAACAAATAACACTAAGGTTTCTCACCAAACAACATACATTTATGGTTCCTAAACAACCAACTCACTACTTTACAAAAAACTTGTAATTACTACTACTTGTTCTGATTTCACAACTCAAAACAAAGTACAACAAGGTACATGCAACGGTGAACCACTACGCCTTCTACTAACTCAAACACTCATAGTTAACTCTAGCACAACCATAACACACTCTATTACAACCAATACTACACACTACACAGTAATAATCATAGCTAAATATTATCTAACCTGTTATGAACCTCTACTCTAATATCAAGATAATAGGGCCATGCCAAAGGTAGACAAGAGCAACCGTATTGGGGTTGAATCCAAGCTTACGGAAAAGCTTGAAAATGATAGTAGAAATATACGAAAAACAATGAAGTAAAACAAGCAAACCATGAATGAATCCAAGAATGTGATGCACTAGTGATAAAGGCATATTTTAATGTGCAAATTAGACAGAATTATTATTAATTTTATAGAAATCATTAAGAAATGATACCTAATTATTTTCATTTGGATATTTTAGGAATTGGAGGATTCAAAGTGGAAATACGAATGATTTAGAGGAGTTTTAAGCAAACAAAAAGCTCGAAATGAGCTATGGCACGATTGGAATTCAATACAGCCAGCTTACACTTACGCCACCGGCCTTCATTAAAAAGAAGCCTTACGCAAGCTAACCTTAGTTTTTTTTATAAATAGTCTTATGTTTCACCATTTGAGAGACTTATTTTTAGGAGACACACACTTAGATTTAGAGAGTGATAGAACAGTCATTAGATAGTTCTTGAAGAATTCTTCTATAGAATCACTTAGATCATTAAGAAGATTTTGCTATGGAGACTAAGTTTTGGAGTTGCAATTGAAGTTTATCTTTTCCAATTACAGAATTGGTGATATCTATTTTAATTATATTTATACAATTCTATTAATTATTCATGCTTTCAATTATGAATTTCCTTGCAATTTCAATTAGTAGTCGTGCTTTTGTTTCAAATTCCATAGTTAGCTAAATTTATTTGTGGGAATCGATGAAACCCTAGATAGTTAAGATGATGATTGTATTCGTGTTATAGGATTATTAGATATAGAGATGATTCATGATTGCAATTTCTATGATTTCAATTATAGTTGTTTAATTGATTATAATTGTTAGAAACCTTAGTGATACGGGAGTTGATATAGGGTTTGTTAGAAATTCTTAGTTAATTTGATTAATTAATGTGGAAACAGCGTTAATTGAATTAATTAGAAATTATTTAAAGATTAATGCTATGTTCGACGATTGATTATTCACTAAGACATTAGGACTAATTGATTTAGGACATTAGACAATCATAGTATTAGGAGATATATGGTTGTAATTTAGAGTCCACTGTTAATTGGAGATATGGGAGCTGACTGATTAATTAGGGGTTTAAATCCTTAAGTTTAAAGGCATAATAATTTCACTTTAATAACCATATGGCTAATTATTGTGAATTCTGTTTTTCCCACAATTCTCAATTGATTGCTTAGTTTTAGAAATTTTATAGTTATTTTCTTTTTAATAGTTTTAGTATAATTATTAGATTAGTTAATTTATTTTTTGATTGCTTAAATAACGATAAGAACTATCATAGGTTTGGTAATATTATAGTCCTTAAGGGATCGACAACCTTATTTGCTTTGTATTACTTGATGCCAAGCCAATATACTTGATGGAGTATTCGCAATTTATTTTATATATATATATAGTTTAAGTGAGTCAACTAGGTACCTCCGTGGACTCATGACTTAACTTAACATGGCATACAAGTTAACCTAGTGAGGGTACTTATGACTTAGCCTGGCATAAAGGTTAGGATAAGAGTAAGGTAAGCAAAGAGAATGCTTACGAAAATGAAGTATATTATGTACTAAGAGATATGATAACGATGTCTGCAATTGCATTTACAAGGATATTTATATCCAAAATATTAGGGCAACTATTATAAATGGAAATGACTAAAAGGGTACCGTCCAAAATAAATAATGTACAAAAAGTGTTAAGGGGTATGGATGGGGAATCAAGAAAAACATCCAAGCTATACGGAAGATCCTGTCTCATGGGTGTTTGGACACATGGCCGGTTGCTAAAGGAAAGACTTCTAGCAAAAATAAACAAACTTTACAATTAACTAGGTTGTTACCGAGTAATGATTTTTGAGCTGAGTTGATGATTCTGCCAAGGTGAATCTCAAGCATGCTCTGAGTAGTTCAGATTTAGGTTGGTTGAGCTAATGGTTAGGTAGGCCAAGCTATTGTCCGAATGTATCTTAGATCAGTAATTAGTAACTATTGATAAGTATGGGAGAGCTTGGCTTGGACAAAGCAGCAAGTCAACAAACTGTAACAGCTTTAACTCTTCAAATGTTGGTACCAAAGAGAGAATCTCCTTGCTACACTTTGAAGTCTTCTAACTTAGGCTCGAGTTAGAGGTTTGGTGGCTTGATTCCATTTTTTTACTTTCCCCTTATGCTCTTATGCATTAGCCTTAGTAGTCACCAAAGTTCTTTTATTCTCTTAGTGGTTAAATATCTCTTTCACAATCTTTAGGTTGGAAGGAGAAGGATATCATTAAGCAAGCCCCTATGAAATGACCCTAAAATCATAGGAAATGAGGTCTACCCTAGGTAAATAGGTCCTAGAATGTTCTAGCAAATGACAAAGCAAGTATGATGTCCCATTGATAGGTCCCTGTACCATGCACGTGAGAACTAAAAAAATTTTATTTAGAAAAAAACTCTAAAAGGCCAGCTAAATTGCAAATAAGCTATAGAGAGACAATATAACCATTCTAAATTGCAAATAAAAATGAGAACTAATCAAAGATAATAGAATTGCGGTAGATTAAAGGACCAAAATACAAGAGTGAAATAGCTTTAACAAAGTAATCATGCTAAGACACATTGTTGGCATTTGAAGCTACTAAACCCAATAGGTAATTAAAAAAAACTTCTAACACAACCCAAAAACCAGCAAACTAACTTGTTCAACAAGATAAACAGCATTTCCAATGCTTTTCCCAAAATCATTCCTTAAAGTATCACTAACAAAAAACTAAAGACAGTAAGGAAAAAAAAAAAAGACACCATCTATCCTAAATTTGAATCGATAACACAATCTCCATCACTACGCTTTAACTTCTTCCTTAATGACTTTGTGTAGTTCTTCCTCGGTGATGTCATCAACTACGCACTCCATCATTTGAATAAGGAAACAACATTATCTATAATAGTCTTCTTTTTTGCATTGAACTTGGAAACTATATTGTCATCATAAGATTCTTGGGTAACCATAGGTGCATCTACTACACAATCATGTTCCACTTGACATTGCTCTTCATTCTCACCATGCTCCATATTAGTCACAATCCCAGGAGATCTTGTGGTTGGTGGTAGGGTAAGCAGAAGCTAATCGGTATGGTTATTGGGCACAAGTATGTGTTTCATACCATTGATAGCTACCTTAATCAATTTGAGCGTGATACATCTAATCACCAAAGGCACTATGCTCATAAGAATCTGCATGGCTAAGAGTTTGTTCATTATTAGAAGCATTTCGAGCATCATTATACATCTCCTATATCAAAGAAATGAATAAGATTTTAGGCTTTCTAAATCAAAAGCAGTAACATGATAACAAAATGAGATTTTGTGAGCACACCTCTTTGCTAAGCAAAGACGGTGCTCTACTGGCATCATTGACATTATTGGCATTTCTTTTGGTTGCTCTCTTGGGGTTAAGCTATGCAAGCCTTTATTGCTGTGAAGATAAGATTATACATACATAAAAGGTAATCTAATATCTAAGAAAGGGCCAATTGAAAAAATTATATAAGCATCAAAAGTGCAATAACCAAAGGAAATGCTAGGTATACTAAGTATAAATAACATAAAAAAACTTAGAATCAACTTGCTCTTGGTAAAAGCTTGCTCCTCTCCACTAACTAGTAACTTACATATCTTACGGTTATGTCCATGCTGCTTACAGTTGGTATATGTCATCCTTCTCCCATATCTTGTTATCTTATCACCTCTAACTTGCTTAACTGGATTCTTTCTCCTCGCCTTAGGTAACCGACCATGTTTTCTTCTAGGTGGCAATGGCTCTAGACCTTAAAGTTCAATTTTCCTCCAAAAGTTCTCTCCTAAAATAGTTTTTATCAATTAAGCATAAGATTTCATGAACATCTCCTTGTTATAATGTTCATCAAGGTAATCCTTAGGTAGTCCCCCTATTAAGACTATAGTAGCAACAGCATGACAACATGGGATGCCTAATAAATCCCATGCTAAATAAGCACATTTATGCCTACTTATATCAAGATCATAAAGGTCAGAGTTATGTTAGACCTTATATTTATTTCCCCTATTCCATCTTGCCATATACTACCTTGCTTCCCTCTTATTCTCCTCTAGTCTATCGATAATCTTAGGTCCATACCTATAGGACCATTTGCTTGCTTGATCGTATTGTGTGTATATTCTATCTATTACCATTAATATATTATCCTCTAGCATGCTAATGATAAACTTTAACCTAACATCTACCAAACAACCATTAAACGTTTCACATAGATTATTATCCACTATGTCGCACTTAACATCGGTATTGAAGAGGGCTTTGCATCAATGCTTAGCTTTTGTTTTCATTAAGGCAGTCCACCTATCATTGTTACCATTAAATAATCGTTAAGATGCATCCTTGAAATCTACCTTGTTTTTGCTTTTTCTTTTTGAAATTGCCTAAAACAGTTTTTTGAAAAGCAGTCCCTTGTGTTTGCTCCCCTAGTTTGTATAATTGTGCCTTGTGCACATCTTATGTTAGGTGTTGGGCATTAAGGTGTGTATAGCTTCAATCACCCGCTACAAATAATTTACAACACAAGAAGCATCAAAATATCCACTATTTGTCATGAAACCAAACTTGCATACACTAGGAAAGTATCCACTATAAGCAAAAAAAAAAAAAAAAAAAAGATTATTTCTACTAGAAAGTGGAAGCTATAAAATCCCTATATAATCTAGTTAGCATGTGAAACATACGTCAACCTTGAATACTCGCTTACAATCATCTAGAAACTCCTTCTTTCAAGCATTAAAAAAAAAAAAATAAAACACAGAACTGGTAAAACATTGTTTGCATCAAAGTCCTTGCAAACGTTTAAGAAAATACTGGAGTTTGGATGATTCTCCAAAGCTCTTAGGCGTAGTCCCATAACAAAGCATACTCTTTTACTTCATTGCTTATGAGCTCCTATGCACCCCTTCACTTAGCTTGCCTACATTGTAAGGTTGTAACACTAATGCCCATACTCTCTTGCACCAACTCCTTTAGAGCATTTAACTTAATGTTTGGTGTAACCTTCGTAGTCAACCTAAATGTTTCAGCTATTATATTACTATTCACTTGTGTATTTCTCAATGAGATACCATAAATATGTTTCACTTTATATGTTTTTAGATGAAATGCACCCGTGTTTCATTCAGACAAACCATAAATCACCCATAGGCAATTTTCCTTAGTGCAAATTGCTCGTACTTGGCTCTTATTGTTTTTAACATAGTTGATCTCTCTTTGTTGTGCTATGGAATGTTTCTCAATTTCATCCTTAAACTCTTTTGGACTTGAAAATATCATTGACACACAAAATATGGGTTCCTTTGCCTTGCTATCATACATTGGAAATTTGTTTTTCTCCCTAATAATTTCCTCCTCCCCACTTTCCTCCCCTTATTGTATTCTAAAGTCATCGAGTTATCCAACTTCACGATAATCAGTTTCCTTACTCACATGATCTTCATCTCCTTTTAATGGGTTGTAATTAGAGTTGTTATCACATGTGACAATAAACCTACAAATACCTTCTTGGTCAACTTACTTACCCTTAAAATGAGATCTATCACTAGCTACCTTCAAAGCTTTACGAGCTTCCATGAGCTTCTTAGCTGACTCCTCTTGTTACTAAGACCCCCAATATAATCTTCTTCGTCCTCCTCACTAGGCTCCTCTTTCTCCACTAGACTACTTCTTTACCTAAAGGACTCTCTTGAGCTTTTAATACAAGAGGAGTGTTGTACATATATCTCAATACTATCAAAGATATCAAAGTGATTAACTAAGCTCATTACATCAAAATCATCAAAGATTACCTTAAGGCCATTTACCAATGTTGTCTTAGAAATCCAATATCTAATAACCTCTAAGTTATTGCACCCAATACTTGACAATAAATTCATAATATATTATTGAGATAACTCACTCTGTTGAATGATGAGACTAATTCTACTGTCACCCTCGTAGCAAACATCATCTCGCCCCTTCTCAAATACTCCATCAAAGTAACCTCTCACCCATTTGCATACCTAGGACATGGTTAAGGGAGCCAATTGTTAAAGCACACTTACTTTGCTAACTACAGTGAAGTGCACGTCCATAATGGAAAATAGAAGTAATAATAAGAAACAAACCCCCCATTTTATGAACAATACAGCATCAATGACACTCAAAACTCATTAAAAAAAGAAAGAAAGACTTTATTTTATGAACAATGCAACATCAATGAGAAACAAATCCCCCATTTTATGAAAAATATAGCATTAGTAGCACTCAAAACTCATTGGAATAATGTAACATCAATGATAAAAAAACAACCCTTACCCCTAATTTTACAAACATTGCTGTAGTAGTGGCACCCATCCTTAGAGAGATAAAAAAAAAAAAAAACTCATTTTCTTAACTACACAACATTTATGACAAACAAAACAAGTAGTGAAATAAGGGAATATGAAGCTCAAAACGTACCTTAGTAAATAGAAACACCTTTGGTATCAGCTTCATGCACTTTTATAGATTTAAATTGAATCTTTTGTAATTAATCCTTTGCGTGCAAATCTTACTATATGTGGGGTTGCTGTTGATGATCAATCATGTGCTATGCATGTAATGGTTGATCTTGGAAATCACTTGATCCAGTAACATGTGTACAGATGTAATAGAGAGAAGTATGAAAGGAGAAATGTGTAGATTCAATCACTCATGCGTGCGTATGACAGAAGATAAAGTCTTGTATTTTTTAGTGCTTTTGATTTGTTCTTCATTGAATAGCTTGTTTGATCTTTTGTGGAGTAGTTTTAGTATAGCTTTCACATTTGTCTCAAGTTAGCCAATGTTCAAAATGATCCCAAACAAGAGGAGGAACCTTTTATTTATAGATTTTAGGAGTAAATTTCAGCCGTTGGATTACTATAAGAGGGATGACTAAGATTTGGTATTACTTGTAACTGTCAAATGGCCTTAAATTATCTAGCGGCTAAGACTTACTCCTTCTCTTCATATGGACCATGAGCTTGGGCTACTGGATCTAGATAGGCCTAATGGCTTATAACAAAAGAACATAAGCTCATTAATAATAAAATAAGCCCATAACTCTTATTTAAGTGCAAATAGCTCCTTTTAAGTCTGAACAAAGTTTGAGGCTTGAGATACGTCTTTTGAGCCAACTTTTCATGTACAAGTCAATTGAGTAAAAGTTATGGGTAGCATAACTGGTCTAGCAATCTTTGTTTCAAGCCTATCAAGCCGTATCTCCCTGAAACATCCTTGTTTTGGTCCGATTTCCTAAGCCCTATCACCAACCCATTAAACTGAGTCTGACATTAAATTGGCTAAAAGCTCAATTACCGATATGACCCTCTACAGTTTGCTTAACGACCAAAATCTCCCTTGGTAAAACCTAAGGGTTTTGGGAAGTTCATTAGATCATCGCCTTTAAATTTGTGGTGTAGGTGTGTTAGATTTTTTTTCTTTTTTATGCCACTTGACTGAGTTGATGGAAGTAATAATTCTTCTATTGTTGATAAGTTGAGGTATAACATATTGACATGGTATTGTTGCTATAAAATTTGTTTCTTCACATGATTTATATAGAATAAATACTTTGGCCTCTTGCCATATTGATTTCTATCCATTTCATAGAATTAATACTTTGACTCTTCCTTGCATTCTTCTTCTCTCATATGTGTGTTGTAGAAGGAAAAAAAAAAATGAAGCCAATGAAATATTTATAGAAGTCTTAAAGCTTCAACAGTATTTTTCATATGTGGATGTTATCTATATATATATATACATACATACATACATATTTTATATATCGCAGTAAACTGGGCAATGCCCTTGCGGTACTATACAAGGGTAATTTTTATAAATATTTTCTGCCTCAATTTAGTATCATTAAGGCCCATCAAATGTCGATTATTATGGAGGAGGTCGAATGCATCCGCATTAGATTGAAATGCGCTTTCCAAGCTGTGGCCATGCACTAGATTTCACATGTCCATCGATTATAATCTTTCCCATTGCACTATTCCCCGTTTTCCCTTTTAATCACCATTCTTCTTTTGACTTTCATTGGACACTACTTAATTAAATTTTGACTGAACTGTATATATATTACGCATGATTTCATCTATAGTTTACTTCTTTCTCCGAATATAAGGCAATTCTTAAAAAAAAAAAAAAAAGAAAATGGAAATAACTATTTCCGCATGTATGATTTAATTCTCCTTTTGACTTGCTGGAGCTAATTGCAGTATTTAATTCCAAGGCTTCCCATCTATACGTATTGTAACACTTATAATAGGATTTCTCTCCTCAGTCTGCTTTTTTTCTTCAATCACGTTTAAGGTCAGTTCTCCTTGTACTCTTCTTATTTTTTATTTTAATTTCTTTCAATAGCTGACATCTCTTCTTCCTTAGGTTTCCTGAGCTCGTGTTTGTCTTCCTTACAACAATCAGTGAGCAATCGGTTGGAAATTAGAAGAAAAAAAAAATTCCTTTACAGTGACAGCAGCCAGCCTCGACGACTCAAGTCGTATCGCCACCAATCAACGGTACTGTAGATATCGAAGGTCTACTTCTTCATCACTCCTTTTATTTTCTTCTTTTTTCTTTGCTGCAGTTATGTCTTCACTTCTCAAATCCACATGTGCGCACATAATTTTAGTTCGTCATTTGCAATTTAAATCTTTCCACGAATAAAAAGCTCGGCTGTTCTTTCGTTTTTATTTTTTTTTTGTTCTTTTCCATCCATGTCTGGCGTGTGTGTGAGCTAAGGAAATGATTCAATTTAGTGTGTCTCCTGTATGCAGCAATTGTTGTGAAAAGGAATATATATATTTCTATCATTCTCAGACTTCTCGTTCTTTTAGGGTGAAGTGGAGAAAAGACAAATCCATGGCCCCACATAGTGTCCATCCACTTGACTCTTTTCCTCCTATACTTTAGAATTTGAGAAAGCACTTATTTTCTAGCACTCCAGCTTCTTAGCTTTTCAGATTGTCCATACGTCTACTACCATCAACTTGAGAATGATTCATTTCAAATTGTCAAATTTGAAATCTACTAATATCAACTGAAATCAGTAACACATGCTACACACTCCATAAACCACTCGAGTATCCATCAATATTGTTGGATACTTGAGGAGGACACTGCTCAGAAAAGATGGCGTCCGTAGTTGTATCAATAGCATCAATTCGACCAGAAATGGTGATTTCTCATTCTTTCATCACTGATCAACCTTCGTTTTCCTTTTTTATTTAATTGAATTGTCACACTCATATATATATATGTATGTATCGTTGATCTGCGCTTGTATATTGCTGGTCCCTTTATGTTGTTTGGATCGACATGGTGCTCCTGTTTTCCTTAATTTACAATTTACATGAACTAATGCTGGAACATGAGAACATAAATTGCTAAAGTGGGCCGTGTCTCATGCAGATCATAGACGTGGACGTACGTTCATGTCTCTTATCATGGACAAATATTGGATATTACAACTTTTATTTAAATTGTTGGAATTGATTGGAGCCAAGACTGAGTTTCATTGGAATTCATTTTTATCGTCTTGATCAGTCATCGACTTTTCTTCAAGAAGAAAATAATTCTGGATGATCGCCTGCTTTCAATAGCTCTTTAAATGTAGGCTTGTCTTGAATCTTTGTTTACATGCACCTTGAATTTATTCCAGAGATGGACTTGGATGGCGGCTTCTTATGCATAAATAAGCTGCTTCATAGATAGACTTCGATTCTTCTTCCTTGCATGGACCTTTTATTTTTTTAATTCAATGATTTATTGGATAATGAATTGACCATTGACAAATGCTTTGGATTTTGGAAGATATAGTGAATTTGGTCAAAGACGGGCATTGATAAAAATTGTGCTTGACATTTGCAAATCTGTTGGACATGAATTACGCTAATTCAACGGAAATCCGAGTCCCTTTTTTCATTTTTTTTTTAATTTAAAATGACCATGTATAATTTCTTGATCCATATATTTTTCACATATCTTGATGATCGTTATTGACTTCCACTTTTTCTTTTCTTTCTTTTTTTTTTCCTTTGAATCGTAGGGGCTTGTGGCCTATGGGCTTAAATTTAAGTTGAATGGTTGGCCCAATATTTTAATTTGTACATGTCCCACTCCTTTTCTATTAAACAAGTAATAGTAATAATTTCTTTCTTTTTTTTTTCTTGTGATGTACACAGGTCATTCATCTAGGCTGTTGCAAATAACGAGTAAGACTACTCCAACATAAGCTACCAAAGCTATACCACAAAAAGAGGTGCTAGTTGACAATAGAGGCTGAGTACCTACAGTTCCAACTCCTTATGAGAATTAGGTCAATAAAGTCTTTCAAGAGGACTCTTTTTGGATGAATGTTAAAACTTGGGGATCTTGTGTACCCAATTCTACAATGGGTTCTTATAAGTTCAACATCCTAGAGGTTGATTATGGGCCTGAAACATTGGTGAATGTAAAATCGACACTCCACTTTAGAAACGAGAGGAAAGAGCTTCCTATGTCCCTTACTCAATTTGCTATTCCAAAGTGTACAGTCCTTGATTAGAACTCATGGGTAAAATATATTATGAAGAATATGGATTACGTCTTAGTATTGAAGCAGGATAAGATTCTCAATGTTGCACATATGACTTCACGATTCAACTTTCGCAAAATGGAGGACATGAGATCTTAGCGAGCTCTTATATCTCGATTGAGTACTTGGACCCAGACCTTTACAGCCTCTTAGGGTGAACTTACAACCACCATAGAGGATGTCTTCCTCCTCCTTAAACTTCACAACTTTGGGAAAATAGACATCACGACACCATTAAGTATACCGCAAGATGAAAGTGCACACAACATCTTGCAAGGTGCTATTAGTTTGAGTAAGTCTTCATCAAAGAGATCCATTTTTTTAACATGGATTAAATACTTTTATGGCATGATAGGGGAGAATGGACACCTAATAAGAGGCCTTAGCCATAAGAGCAAGTAAGTACCATTTTTCACATGTTCATATATTTAACCATCTCATTCATGTGTAATAGTAATTGTATAACACTTAATGTAGCTGCGAGCTTGCAACATTCATAACTCTAGCTATCTATGTACATTTTTCCTAGTGGGCTTAAAGAAGGAGTTTTCTTTATTAAAAATCTTTTCTTTAATTACCATAAAATATTATGAGTAAATTATCATCAATATATTATACATTAAAAAAAAGGTGTTTGCACATATGTTTAATTAAGATGGATATGAAATATGATCTTTATCTAATTGAACGATTGAATAATTACTTAATTTATGCAACATATACAATATAATATATCATTTATTTACAAAATATGATTCTGTATAGTAACATATAACATATCTTATATATGTTATTGTAATATATAATATTAGTGAGTTTATATTATATAGTATTTAACATAATTTTAATATATGCTTTATGGTATATGGTTTGATATATTATATTTGTACAATATATATTTTATTTTTATAATATATTATATATTATCATCAATTATCACCATGCGCATGCTTTTTTTTTTTAAATAAAAAAATGTTAAATGGAAATAATATTGTAAATTGTTGAAAGTGTACCGAATACAAAAACTCACTTTAAAAATTTAGGGGATAAATCTGTACCAGAGTGAAGATTTAGAGGGTTAAAAAACTCATTTAAAAAGTTTAGAAGATGAATTTGTACCATAATTAAAGTTACAGGAGTTAAAAAAACTTACTTTAGAAGTTTATATTATCATCAATTATCACCATGCGCATGCTTTTTTTTTTTAAATAAAAAAATGTTAAATGGAAATAATATTGTAAATTGTTGAAAGTGTACCGAATACAAAAACTCACTTTAAAAATTTAGGGGATAAATCTGTACCAGAGTGAAGATTTAGAGGGTTAAAAAACTCATTTAAAAAGTTTAGAAGATGAATTTGTACCATAATTAAAGTTTAAGGAGTTAAAAAAACTTACTTTAGAAGTTTCTCTCCATTAGATTTGGATTGTTGAAAACCACAATTAATTTAATGATTCAACTGTAATAGACATAAAATCAAATGTAAAATAGAGAATTGGATCAGTCTTGTTAAAAATATGGACAAGACAATATAAAAATTCAAATAGGTAACAATCCATTAAATATAGCATTGTATTGCAATTATTATTATAAATTAATTTTTTGACATTATCTTTTATAAATTGATATTGCTAAGCAAAATAAGTACATAAATTTTTTGGGAAAAGGAAATAAATAAAGCAAATTTTTAAAAAATTCCCAAAAATACTATAATTATAAAAAAAAAAAAAATATAGTGCTTGAATTCGATTTTTGAAGATACAAATTTGAAATGAACTAAAATTGTATCTTGAAAAATCGATTTTAAGCATTAAACTTAAAATTGGCTCTTGAAAAAATGATTTTAAAAGAGTTAAATATATAAATGTTTAACTAGCTACCATGTAACTTGTCTTTAGTGTAGTGGTGAGTACTTTAGACTTTTAAGTTAAAAATCATGGGTTTGATTCTTTAAGAAGTCACTTTTATTTTTGCTAGGACAAAAAGGTCCAGACATCCACTGAAAAAAGAAGTGTATGATTTGAACTTAAGCATTAGACCTAGTTACAGTCTAGGTCGAAACCATGATCCAAACTGGACTTGCTCTAAAGGATCCATGTCTCGAACATGGACCGGAGTTGTGGGTCAGACTCGACATGTTGACCTGTCTGTTTGGAAGGTTCTAGACGGGTCAAAAGTAAAGACTTGTCATAACTCGGTGGGTTGAACTGTGTGATAAATTTTTTTTTTTCCAAATTTTCCCTTTTCTTAAAGACACAGTAAGAGTAGAAATTAAAAAAAAAAAAAAAAAGGTTTGTCCATTTAATGAGTTGTAACAAAACTTGTCAAAATTGCCTATAATTATTGCATAACCTATACACCGTTGCTTAGCCTATACTATACACTATTCCCTTAAGTTATTTCACCTGCATATTCACATGGACCATTATTAATGAGAGGTGATGAGAGATAGAGAAATAAAACAAGAGAAAATTCAAAAGTGAAGATGTAATTGAGATGAATGATAGACATGCAGAAGAAATTATGGATAAGAAACCATGAACAATATATTGCAAATTCAAAATTCAAAATGGGGAATTATTGCTCTGAAAAGGTCTATGGACTAAGCAAATATGAAGTCTGAAAAAGTGTGAAAAAATTGACATTGTTAATTAAACATAGGTGGGTGAACGATGAAGAGTTTAGAAAATAAAGACCTTATAAATTTGAGAATTGCATCTTACTCAAATGTACAGTCCTACTCAAATGTATGATTTTTTTCTATTATCTATTTTATACAACACAACTTAGCTATCTAACACGTTTAATTTCTCATTTCAATATAATAGTGCCCACATATATTTGCTTTTGTATCCTAAGCTTATATTCATTTTTAACACCTAAAATCATATCAAGTTTTTTTTGTTTAGCAACCCATGTTTTCAGATTATGGTAAGTTTTTTTGGCAAAGTTATGGGCAAGAAGACTGGTAGTAACAAAGGTAAAGCAAAGGCATCATCCAGTGCCCTCATGTAAAACATAACACCAGATTATGATTTCCAGGACTTTACACAAGATCAAGCTCTTGATGTAATGTGAAGTCCTCCATGGGGGTTTGAGTAAATGATGCTTATGTATAACTTGAATGTAGAGGAAGAGGAGCAACAGATGGAAGGCCCTTTGGGTACTAAAATTGGACCCTCATACTAAAATTGATGGTTTGTTTGAGTATATAAATTTTTACTATGAGTATGTTGATAAGTTCTTCGATATATAAGATATCTACTCAATTTTTGCGAATAATGTCTTTCGACAAACAAACCAAGTATTGCATGAGTTATTCCAACATTTTTCATATGTTTATGGTGGTCATGTTTTGGTGAATCCATCGCCTCCTACTACTAACTAACCAGGCGATGTTGGCAATTTACCTATTGCGGATCGTCTATTATCATAGAGATTGAAAAGACAAAAAGGTTCTGATAAGGCCTCAATGAAACTTGACAACTACCTTAAAATAACTTTTGAGTTTGGTGACAGTATTCACATTCAATACGTCAATGTCACCAATCAATAGAAGGGGTATGCAAAAACATTTCCAATTCTTTCTCGAATAGTAAGACATATCCTTATGACTCTAGCATCAGCGATTGCCATTGAACAAGCTTTAGTATGATTGGACAAATTTTAAATGATCGTAGAGTGTTGCTATTGACAGTAATTGTAAAAGCTCTTATATGCAATAAAGATTGGGTAAAAGCAGAAAGGCGAAAGCATGAACCATGTAGGACATTCAATGAAGGTGATGAATACTTTAGGGATTTCAACTCATTAGGTAAAAGCATATCGAGATCTACACTTGACCATTAATGAGGTGGAAGTAATTATCTACCTTAAGTTTTATTTTTAAAAGTTACGACACTTAGCAAAAAATTTTTCATAATTAGAAAATCAATAAATTGATTGTTTTGAAAATTAGGATATCACCTTTAACATTTTGAAAATATTGGGTACACAAAACTTAAAACATTTTTTAGGATATTTTGTCAATACAAAAAATTCAATTAATCATGTAAACTTAGAGTTGTTTTTTAAATTAAAATTATTGAACACACTAATTTTTTTTAAAAAAAATTTAAACTAAGAGAGTATGATTCTAACTAGCAGATACGTAAGTACTTATAAAGAGACCCTAAAATTTTAAAATTTTTTTCCCTAACATTTTGATTTCGTTAAATAATATTGTAAATCTTTATTGTACAATTTTGCAATTTTCCAAATTGTAACATGTTATTTTATTTTTCTATAATATTAATATATTATGTAATTTGTAACATTAATGAGTTAAATATATATTTCAACAATACTGAGTATATTACAAATATATATATATATTTAGCTAATGTTGATATTTTTAAATAAAATAAAAAAAGGGTAGAACTGGTTCACAAATTTAGGAACCCAACCGTAACTTGATGGTTTTGTGGACTTGCCTAATAAATCGCCCCCCACAAGCCAATTCCTATTCTCAATTTTTGGACTCATGACCCAACGAGTTCGAGGTGGTTCCAACCTATGCCGGGTCTATAACCATGCTAAATAAAGCTCTAATCCCTCTCCGTTATGCCATACTAAAATAGAAGTATAATTGAGGCTAATAAAATAGAAGCGAGCTTTTTAAAAGTTAATTTCATGTTAAAAATCACAAATTCAGCTTTTGAAAAGTTGATTTTAATACATTGTAAGTTTGTATTTTGAAAATCTGATATTAAGTAAGGTATTCTTGAGATTATTTTTGTAATGATAATATTTTTGGAATTTTTTTTTAAAATTCAATATTATTTTCTTTTCTCCTAAATTTTTTATCAAAAATTCAAAAAAAATATGACGTTAAATAGAAATTTAATAGCCTAGTAATAGAGATAAAATATTGAAGATTTTTTTACGATCTTACCTATGATTTTTATGAAATCAATATTACTTTCTATTGTATCATTAATTTAATATTTATTATATTTAAATTATCAAATTAATTATATTTTTAACTGCTTATATCTAATAGATAATAAATAAACGATGAAACTAAGGTATGAATCGGTCTCATCATCAAAATAGTATAAGGGAAGTAGAAATTCCCCAATACCAAACAAATAAATTTTAATGGAAAATTGAAAACCCCTTTTTTGGCAACCAGTTTTGGCAGCAGCCATTTCAGTATAGTTGTGCTTGCAGAAGAATGTGCGAGCTTCTAAAACCATTACTTAGCGAAGGAATTCCAAGTCACCATCTTCGCCAAATGCTCTCACTCAACATTCTCTCACCAAATATAAGCACCCTTATTATCCAGCAACCCATTTCTCTCCTTACACAGCCCTCTCAGAGGCCCAAGCAGAAGCTTTTCTCCACAATAAGACAAAGCCATAACTACAATCCCGACATCTATAACTGTATAAGGACTAAATATTCATACCGATTATTTGAACTCCAGGATTCAAGCCTTTTATCTAATCCTCGAGAAATCCCAGATGGGGATTTAAGTAATGAGCCTTCAGAAAGCAAGCATTTCATTGATAGTGGTGTCCTAGCTTCATGGCTTCAGTCTTGTAAACACGTTAAGGATGTTCAGAAAGTTCATTCCCTAGTGTGGAAATGCTTGGGGCTGTCGAATATCCATGTTAATAATAATTTGATAAGTGTTTACTCGAGAATTGATGGGTTGAGTGAAGCACGGAAAGTGTTTGATGAAATGTCTGAACGAAATGTTGTTACTTGGACAGCTATGGTTAATGGTTATGGAAGATGTGGGTTAGATGACGAGGCCTTGAGGTTGTTTCATGATGCGGTGAGGAATGGGATTCAGGGGAATTGTAAGACATACGTGTGCGTGTTGAATTCATGCAGTAAGGTGTTGGATTTTGAACTTGGGAGACAGGTTCATGCTTGTGTTGTAAAGTTGGATCAAGGGAATGTAATAGTGGATAGTGCTGTTGTTCATTTTTATGTGCAATGTGGTTGCCTTGATGATGCTTTTCGTGTATTTGATGAGATGGAGATGCAGGATGTTGTTTCTTGGACTACGATAATAACTGCCTGTGCACAACAACGAAGTGCAAAGGTAGCCTTTTCACTGTTTTCAGAAATGTTGTGCAGTGGTCTGTTGCCAAATGAGTATACAGTTTGCAGTGTACTAACTGCCTGTGGGGAGGAGAAAGCACTGAAATTTGGAAGACAGTTGCACGGTGCCATGGTTAAGAAGTTAATCAAGCATGACGTTTTTGTTGGGACATCTTTAGTAGATATGTATGCAAAATGTGGAGAGGTATTGGCTGCCAGAAAGGTATTTGATTGTATGGAAAGGAGAAACACGGTTACATGGACTTCAATTATCCTAGGTTATGCTCGTAAGGGGCTCGGTGAAGACGCCATTAACCTTTTCCGTGAGATGAAAAGAAAAAAAGTAAATGCCAATAACTTGACCATTTTAAGCATCCTCCTTGCATGTGGTTCGATGAAAAATTTGCTCTTGGGGAAGGAAATGCATGCACAGATAGTTAAGAACACAATCCAAGCTAACATCTACATTGCAAGCACTCTTGTTTGGTTCTATTGTAGGTGCGGAAAGGATATGATGGCCTTAAATGTCCTAGAACAGATGCCATTCAGAGATGTTGTCTCATGGACTGCCATGATATCTGGTTGTGCCCATCTTGGTCTCGGGGCTGAAGCGCTTGAGCTTTTGAAAGATATGATGGAGGAAGGTGTGGAGCCCAACTCTCATACTTATTCATCAGTTCTAAAAGCATGTGCAAAGCTGGAAGCTATTGTACAAGGAAAGTTGATTCATTCCACTGTGAACAAGACTTCAGCTGTATCTAATGTTTTTGTTGGCAGTGCATTGATTCACATGTATTCAAAATGTGGGTATATATCAGAAGCAATTCAGGTTTTTGACAGCATGCCTGAGAAAAACTTAGTTACCTGGCAAGCCATGATAATTGGTTATGCTAGGAATGGACTTTGTCAGCAGGCTCTGAAGCTTATGTATCGAATGAGAGAAGAAGGCATCAAGGTGGATGACTATGTATTGGCGACAGTTCTTACCGCTTGTGGAGATATCAAGTGGGAAATGGAGCCTTTGTCAGGTTATTGCTTGCAATTAACTTGACAGTTGTCTTCTGTTGAGATCTTCTGTTGCAAAGGCAAATGGAATTTGTGAATGGCTGCTTGAGTTGGTAATTCAACCTGGAGTCATAGTGCAGTTTGCGTACTTTGCAGAACTGAGCTAGCAAATATGTTATATACAGAGTGCCTTGAGAAACGTCTGAAACCCAAGCTTCTGTCTTTGTCAAGTCTTTCACTCTTTGATTATATATGCTTGGTATGCAAGAAAAGATGAAGAAGAAAAGAAGAGACAGCTGGAGATAACACAGCAGTATATGCTGTGTAGTCATGGGGAGGAATCCTTTGCTTATGAAAATTATGAGTATCCTTGCAAACTGCATGGATTAGCAGCATTTCCTTCTAATGTAAAGTATAAGGAAAATGCTGCCTTACCCACCTCAGAGTTGTGAATTCTTTGTCAATAGGAACCTATTAGCTTAATCTTTGTATAGAAATACTGAAACTTTTCTATTGATAATTACAATTATACCTCTTTCAAGCCGGAGTAATTTTGCTGCCACATAAATTGTGCATGGTTTTTCCCTAGTAATACTTATCCTCCACTCATGTGGTGTTTGTGCCCCCGAATAATTTTGGTGGCCGTATTCGCTACCAGTAAGAATAATTTTCTTCTAGAAAGTAAGTCTCCAGTTGCATTTTAAGATCACTAGTAGCATTAAGTATTAATCAGTTTCTCTGATTTTGAAACACAACTAGGAAATAACAGCTAACTTCTGATGACCGATGTGAACTTGGACGACCTTTGCTCGAGTAACATCTGCTAAAGAAAATCAGCTACTGCATGTTCCCCCCCTTGGTGCATTCTTTTCCAAAAATTTTATTAACAGTGTAACATTGAGCGATAAATGGAAGATTTGAAAGGATTTGTTTAGCAGAAGCATATTTATCCTGCAAACAACCAGGCAGTCAAGCAGATGGTGTTTGATCAAGAACCAAATTCATGGATAAGTTCCACCCAACCTGCAGTCTTTTTCCTACCGGATGATCTGTAAGGCAAATTAGCCAGATTCAAATTCGGTTTGGGGTTGAAGAGGGTTCTGATCATTTTATGCCCTTTCGACCTTGAAATTACCAGAATTGTGATTTGTACGCCTAATTCTAGCGAGTGTTACATCTCAAAACTTTTAAGCCAATACTTTAGGATGCATAGGACCAGTTGGTAATATTCTCGAGAGTACAACTGCTTACATATTTAGTAGTGTCTTCTCCTTAAACGGTCCATCTCTCATTTCTTTTCTATCTTGTGTTTGAAGATGAACCTTGGTCACTGATTATGCCAAAATAAACCGGCACATTGTAGAAGTTAATAAAGTTTCTCTCTGGATTTTCAAAGAAAAATGCCAGGACGAGGTAGTGCTTATTCTTGTGGTTGCTGCCAAATTAGATACCTTGGTGTTGTATACTTGTATGTGATCATGGGAAATACTCTTTCTTAGCAGCAAAAATTCCTTTCACCAGCACTCTTGCAAAATCGACCAATCTTTGCTTAATGCCCATTCTCTTTGATTCTTATATTATAAGATTATATAAGACAAGCTTGAGTAGTTGGTAAGCTGACTTGATTTGTTTGCATGCACACAAAGGTGTTGGAGCCTTGACATCTTCCATGGCACAAGCAATTTTTTGACAGTTCCAATGTCCAGACAAAGTCTTATGCCCACATTTTGGAGACTAAGTTTGGCAAAGAGGATAAGTCTTCATTATCAGCAAATCTGGAGTCCTCCTCAGAGCTTGTGCTGAAGACACAATTTGCCACATCCATTCATTTGAAGATTGATGCGGATAAACCCACATATCACATTATTGGAATAGCACATTCGTCACTGATGACCAGATTGAATCATGAAGCATGCATACCAGAGATCCATTTTCAGCACCAATGAATCAAATTAAACTATATTACAACCTAGATTGCCATGGCTATGATTTTATATAAACAACATCAGCACTGAGACTTCATATAATTTACTTGATTCAAACATAAGAGATGCATCACATACATGTAAAGAATCTTTATATTTGGAATTTCTACTGTGATGTAAAACTCTGGAGAAAAGAGAAACAAAACAAAAAAGCTGTTTGAACAGTTTCCAAGCTCCTCAATTTGGTACATGAGCTCCTTTGTGTTAATCCTGCAGTACATGTTCCTGTAGCAATAATACTATTTTAAGGATGATTTTTCTGCTTTCCTCACTTTGATCACCATTCATGTTAGGTCACTGGGTTTTCTCTAGAATGATACACCAATTTGATTTGTCATAGAATCGATCTACAACAGTTACATTTTTCATGTCATTTACTAACCTGCAGAAAGGATGCAAAATAACAACCTTCAAATACGAACAAAGGCCGCAAATATGAAAAGAAAGAGCGAGGAAATTAAGTTTTGGTGCACAAACTCTAATAAATCACACTACATAATCTTATGAAAATTTGGCCCATCCAAATCTAAGCTCTTTCTCTAGCAGGACAAAAGTTAGCTCTTTCTTACATGTAAACTTAGAAAAACATAAATTACAACCCCAAACCCACACCCACCCCACCCCCCCACCCCACCCCCTACCCCAAAAAAAAAAAAAAAAAGAAAAAAGAAAAAAGAAAAAAGAAAAAATGTTTTTAGCTACTCATGGTCAGCTAAACCTTGAGATTAGTACACCTAAACCCTCTAAACATCCGATAGTTCCATAGTGACATGACTTTGGAGTATGTATGAGAGTTAATCACTGAACAATAAAAACAATGATGATTGTACGCAGAATTAGTAAAGAACCTAAAGATGCCTTACCTTTCAAGTTCACCATCACTGAAGACATGGTAATACCTATTGTACACTACAGCTCCCTTTTTATCATCCTTCTTGGCCAGGCCACTTGCAAGGGCACCTACTGAGGCTCCACTGACTTCAGCACGGTGATAAGGCAAATGCCAAGGGACAAAGTATTCCTGCTGATTCTTCCCCAGACTGTCTTCGTTTTTATCAGCAGAACTCAATGTATTCACAGATTTATTGTCACAGGAATATCTAGAAATCTCCTCAGAACCACCGAGCTCTGTCTCTGGGATGCTCTCCAATGAGAGAGAGGAGTGACTGCGAAAACATGGACTACCTGGTCCAACCCACTCTTCCACATACTTCTGAGCAAGTGGTGTCCATTTGGTAACTAAAGATCGATCTTCTTGTTCTACAGCCCAAACAGTTATCAAAACTAGACCACCTTTTTTGACAACCCGAACTAATTCTTCAATTGCTCTCTTCCTCCTAACCTCTGCACTCAAGTGATGCAAGACTGCTATAGATATAGCCGCATCACCAAAACCTGCCCTGTAAGGAAGATCCACAGCATCTGCAACCAGAACTTCATGCTCTCTATCTGCACATATTTTGATTAAGGGAGCACTTATATCACACCCTATAAAGTAACAGTCAGGGTTTAAACCAAGATACTTCCCATTTCCACATCCTGCATCCAACACCAGAGAACCTGCAGGCAAGGACTTTAAAAATGCTGCAACTTTAGGCCACTTGGCAAACCGAGTCGAACTGAAATGCGGTGCTATAGCATCATAAACACGATGGACATACTCCTTTTCTATTTTTGGAGTTGCCTGTGTATTTGTGGATGAACATTTCTCATGCTCGCAAAATGATGCAGATCGCTGGGTATCTCCGTTCTCTTCTCTCATAGTACTTACTAATCTAAAACTAGGAGCACGGAAAGCTGCAATAGCTCGAAAAACCTTTGGACTCGGGAAAGAGCAACTATTTGTCCTCAGACCATGGACAACCATAACTGTGAAACATTAATTCAATACAAGAAAGATCAAACAACACTAAACATCAGAGAACTATCTCTCGCTGAAATTAATATTCTAAGCAACAGAAGGTGATGCCAAAATTTTCAAGCTTTATGTAGTTCTCAATAGATATAGCACTATATATGTCGTTTATCAAATACCCTTTAATTGCTAATCCTGAGGTAGTTAAACAATCGCAAGAAAATAAGTGTAAGACTCATATTAATGAGGTAGTTGTCAAGCATATCAGGAATAGTAAAAAGGGCACTCATGAATATCCAAGCAAAGTAAAGTCAAATCATAACGAAAGCAATCGAAAATAAATGATTTTGAGAAAACTTACGCGCATTTTATCCAGAAATTTGAAGTTTTTTGGGTTCTTTCAAGAAACATGCTCGCATGTTTGGCTTACGAGTGAATCAACTGTCGATACGACATTGCACTACTGAAAATAGACCTTGATTCTCTCCCTCTCTCTGCCCCCTCCAGAGGGTTTGCACTGGAGGGAATCAGACGAAAAAGAAGAGAGGCCGATCCGGTGGGAATGGGCTGGAGCTGGGCCTTGGATTTGGCTCATGTTTTCACGAGCTAAATACGCTGGGTTACAATTCGCGAGCTGACCCGGGAATCTGGACACAATCCATTGCGTCTACAAATAGGTTTATGTCGACAAAACTTGTGTATGGGTTTGTGTTTGTCAGATTCATTTATGAACTAGTTTATAGTTTTTGTTAAATGGATCATGTAAATAGATCATGAGTTTAACATAACAATATTTACATTTTTCTTTCTTTGCTTTCTCATTCCCATCACACACTACACATATTTAATTGGATTAGGGTTCCACAACTCTTTTCGTTTACCTTTTTCTTCCATCCTAACCGAACAACTTAAAAGCACATGGATATGTTTCAATTAGAATAGGACAAAGATGTTAAGAAAGCTTCTAGGTACATTTTATTTGATGATAAACTTAGTGCATGAAAGTTCATTATGAATTCAGTTGGTTGACATTTGATTGGGTTAATTATATGAGTAAAGGTTTTTCTTATTTTTCCTTTTTTAAAAAAAAAAATATTTATAACTTAGCTAGGGACTATTTCGAAAAGCCAAAATAGTATGGGGAAAATGGTTTAAAGATTATGTGAAAACTATATATAAATAGTGGACAATTCTTATGCTTAAAGTGAAATTGAGAAAGAGGTATGAAAGCAAACAAAAGACTTTGCAGATTTTACATTATTTATGTTTCTAAGTTATGTTTTAGATTTATGGGTCCTCGAGATTTACACCTCTCCATATCGAGAGGAAGATGAAATTGTCATAATAAAATATGCTTGTAGTGTTAATTTACTGTTCTAAGCATAAGATGGTTATAAGAAAGAATAATTTCCTCTAGGTTTTAAAATTAAGGCACAATTAAGTAAGATAGTAATCCTTTTTAGAAATTTATCATGTTCTTAAATTCTTTTTAAGTATAGCTTTAGATAAAATTATATTGATTGATCATTCACTCTAATGTGCCTTTCAATCAAGGTTTTTATTATTTCAAAATCGTTATTGTCTACCTCAATATATTTGTTCAACTTTTTATAACTTTTATTGGTTATAAATTGTTGTTTCTAGATTACTTAACACAACTATACAATTCAATGTTTGATAATTTATGGCTAAAGTTATTTATGAATTTGAAAATTTATGGCTATAATTTATGGATAATTTAGGACTTTAATTTGATATATAAATGGATTCACTTTTAAAAGATCCGTTGGACTTAACTGCACTAGTAACTCTTGTTTTGGTGGTATTTTCATGCTAAGTGTCAAGACCTATGCCATTTGTATTTATTGAAATTAATTTTATTATCGCCCTTTTTCCTCTTTGTACTTGTAAGCATTTTATAGATTTATTTGTAACTTTTTAATCTATAGATAGGTTCATTAGAATGCAAGACACGCTTATTAAACAGGTTAAATATGGATTTATATTTATATACAATTAATAAATGGATCATTTTCAAGGTTACGATTTTTTTTTATTCCCACCCATTTAGACAAATACAAGATATGATATGGTAACATGAATTACTAGCTTGAGCGGAATATGAGCTAAGCCTTCAAATACATATGATGTGGTTAGACTCAAGGAACCATGCTTAAAGACTTCCTTGAATGAACTTTAGTTCATTTAGATCCTACTCTTTTTATTTATGAGATTTGAGCATCATATATGTGATTTGAATCTCATTACCTTAATCAACAGCTTTTCCTCTTATTCTTGGTTCTTCAACTTCATGCATTTTTAGCTCCTTTATGCCTACAAAAAATATAAGAAATATGCTAAATCATGTCTAAATATCGGGTTTTAACATGTAAAATCATATTACATATGAATGTTATCATACCCTGTATCTCAAACTTGAACTAAAGACTTATCGTTAAAGTATTTAGGCATTGCTATGGAGATTAGCAACCAATTATACTTTAGGGTATAATCATGCTCTTATTCTCATCCATTTCAAAGAGTAAATATGTTCATCCATTCATATGAGCAATTAATATTAAGTTTCCTAAATAATAATACCTTTCTAGATTTGATTTAGTAGAATAGCTGATGATGCTATTTTTCTTTGTTTCTTATATCTTCTATGCTTACGTTACCCATGTTTATTCCTTACCCTTTTCCACATGTTTTTGTATATTAAATTGGAGACCTATGTGCATATTTCACTCACTGATTTTGTAAAACACTTATTTTTACCACATTAGTACCTTTTTTAATTTATTTTTTTCGAGCATTTGCTTTTGCTTTTCTTTGCTTGTAAACTATCTAATTAAACTCCTTCGACTTATTATAAAGCTAATATTGTAGAAAGACACCTTGCTATAAAGCTAACATTGTAGAGAGACATTAAAGATATTTTTATCCATATGAGTTAACAAAATTATCTACTAATTTCAAGAGATAAAATATAAATAATCTCATGATTTGAACATTAATCAAAGAGGTTTGTCATGGTAGTAATTAATTCATGTCTTTAGTGTTAAGCAAAAATAAAATACATTGACTTATAATTAGTTTTTAGTTTATCTACTTTTAACATAAGCATCAAGCTTTATTTTCTAAGAACCTATATACCGTCAATAAGAGCTATCAAAAGACAATGTCAAAGAGAAGCATTCGTTGAAAAGATAGACAACTCTTTAGAGTTATGTAAAAGTTGGAGAAAGAAAATAAGAGTTAATTTTTCCGTAACAGATGTATGGAGAAATAGTATAAATTGGCATTTCTGAATTAATTGTAAAATCATTTGGAAAGAAAAAGAAAATAGAAAATTGGTGTGGTGTAATTCCTAATTTTTTTCCACAATAAAATGCATCTTTCTTATCCGTAGGTTTCACCCTAAATTATTTGGACATTTTCCACATAAAAATCTTTGTGTTTATCTTCTTCTTATCAATTTAATATTCTCAAATGTATTAACTGTCATCTTATTTTATTTGGTCTTACTTAGAGGGAATATTTGTCAAGTGGTATAGAGCTAGATTTGGGTATGTATATTTACTAACCATATGCTTTGTGCTTACCATTAAAAGTAGATCCTTCATACATACACACACATATGTATATAATAAATTAAATATTATTCACCCTTAGTAAATATTGAGTGCTATTCATGTATATGATAATGTTGCATATGAAATAGTAGGAGCGATTTTCATGCTCAAAGTAATTATAATAAAAGCAATGAAGGTGAAATTTAAGATTGAAAAATTTAATGACAATAATTTCTCATTATAGAAATTGAAAATGAAGGTAATTTTGCACAAAGATAATTGCTTAGCAACTATTAGCAAAAGGTCAACGAATTTCATAGATGAAGTTGAGTGGAATGAAATAGATGGAAATGCTATTGCAAATCTTTATCTAAGACTAGCAAATGATGTATTGTCAAGCATAGAAGAGAAGAAGATAGCAAAGGAGATTTGGATTATCTCTCTAAATTATATGAGACTAAATTACTCTATATAAAATTTTCCTTGAGTAGAAGTTATACTCTCTTCAAATGTCAGAATCCATTTCAGTGACAGAGTGCATCAATACTCTACTCTATTTTCTCAATTCACATCATTAGGTTACAAAATAGAGTCCAATGAGTGTATGGAAATTTTACTTCAAAGTTTATCCAATTTATATGATTAGCTCATCATTAACTTGACAAATAATGTCCTTACAAACAACCTAGTCTTTAATGATACTACAGTTGTTATCCTTAAAGAAGAGAGTTAATGCAAAAATAAGGAAGAAAGATAAATAACTATACAATAAGTAGAGGCCTTTATAGTGATTTGAGGGAAATCAATGGAATGTAGCTTAAGTAGGAGCCAAAATCATAGTAGATCAAAGTTAAGAAATAGAAGGAATTCAAAATGCTACAATTGTGGCATGAAAGGCCACTTGAAAAAGGATTGCTGGAATTTAAATAAGAAAAATTTCAATCCTTAAGAAGGTGTTACAAGAACTTCATATAATGGAGATGCTCCATCTTGTTGAGTAGTAAAGACAACAGAAAGCAAGAAAAGATTTGATGACATTGGGCTCTTTGACTTAAGAGCTACTTTTCACATGATCTCTTAGAGAGAATGGCTCTATCATTATGAACTTAGCTTAGGAGGATTTGTATACTGTTGTAATGATCATGCTTTAAAGGCTATCAGTACTAGGAGCATAAAATTGAAAAAGTATGATGATATAGTTCATGTTATTGAAGAAGTACGGCATGTGGAGAGTCTGAAGAAAAATTTATTGTCTTTAGAATAACTAGATGATCTTAGATGTAAAGTTGAAATTTAGTACAAGATCATAAAATTTGTTAGAGGAGTTCTTGTACTTTTGAAGGGAGAAAAAGATCGTTATAAATTTGTATATGTTAAAGAGAGAGACTCTATAAGAGGCCATAGCTAGTTGCTTTAAGTAGTTCAAGTGAAAGATGATGTGGCACAACAACTTGGACACATATTTGAAAAGGAATGAGAATTCTTATTGGAAAAAACCTACTTCCTAGTCTCACAAAAGTTTCATTACTTTTTTTTGAGTGCTATATCACTAGTAAGAAACATCACTTAAAATTTAATACATTGAATTCTAGAAGCAAAATTATTTTAGAATTGATTCACTTTGATGTTTGGTAAGCATCGGTCTTATCCTTAGGAGGAGCGAAGTATTTCATATCCTTTATTGATGATTATTTTAAGAGATGTTGGGTATATCCTATCAAGAGGAAAGTAGATATGTTTTCAGTCTTGAAAGTTTTCAAAGCATAAGTTAAACTTAAATTTGAAATAAGATCATGTATGAGGACAAATAATAGAGGAGAGTATGTTGGTGATGAATTTTGCAAGCAAGAAGGTATTATAAGGTAGTTCACTATAGTATTATAAGGTATAGCATACACTTCCTAAAAAATGGAGTAATAGAGTGGATGAGTGGGATTGTATTAGAAGGAATAAAAGCAATGTTAGGAACTACATGCCTAAATAAAGCATTCTAGGCAAAAGTAGTTAACATCGCATGTTATGTCATAAATGAGGTTCCATCGATAGCAATTGAGTTGAATACTTCGATGGAGATGTGGATTGATAAGCTAAGTTTATTATACAAACCTTGACATATATATATGGAAGTTTAGTGCATGTGATGTAAGCACCTAAAAACTACAAAGTTAGATAAAAAATCAAAGAAATGTTTGCTCTTGGGGTATGTTGATGGAGTAAAGGGTATTGCTTGTAGGATCCTAACATCTATGAGGTTATAATTAAAAGGGATGTTATCTTTATGGAAGATAAATCAGTCATAAAGTACAAAAGAAGAGGATAGCACTTTAAAGGAAAATTTAGAGACTACAACCTTACAAGTGGAAAAGGAGTTTAAACCAAATGATTCTTTTGAAGCAGTATCAAAGTGCAAGGAACAAGAAGCAAACATTCGTGAAGCTTCAAGAATCTAAAAGTCAAATCATATAAGGAAAACACTAAGTTGGCATTTTGATTATATTATTGGAAGCAATGTTGCATATTGTCTTCTAATTGAAGATGGAGAGTTGTCAACTTTCTAATAAGCAATGGGTAGTTTAGATGCATATCAGTAAGCGGCAACAATGCAAGAAGAAATTGAAGCTCTTTGAAAAAATAAAACTTAAAAGCTTATGCCACTACCATAAGGAAGAAATCCATTAGAAATAAATGGGTTTATAAGATTAAGAAAAACAATGATGGTTAAGTGAAGCTATATCATGTAAGATTAGTGATAAATGGATATGTTCAAAAGGAAAGGATTGATTAAAGTTATACAATTGGGTTAAAAGGGCTAACCTGACCTAGCCCACTTTGACTTGCAGGTTAAATGGGATGAGCTCATTTGGCCATTTTTTAAATGGGATAAAAAATCTCATCCCAAACCTATTTAACAAACTCGTTTAAAAAGTAAGTTAAATGGGTTAACCTGTAGGTTAAAAGTGTAAACATGCTAAATGGGCTGGCCTAAACTAGCTTATTTTAACTCATGGGTTAAACAAGTCGAGCTCATTTGGCTTGTTTTTTAAGCGAGCTAAAAAATTTTGTCTTAAGTTTGTTTAAAAAGTAGGTTAAACCAGTAGGCCTGGGGGTCAAAGTCCACTTACACATCTCTAGGATTAACTTAAATGAAATATTTTTCCTTGTGGTTTAAATAACAATAGTTTAGATGGTCTTGGCATGGTGCTCTATATTTGACTTATATGTAAAGCAGTTAGATGTAAAAATAGCTTTTCTTTATTTAGAAGAAGAAATTTATATGTTCTAACCAAAAGGATTTAGACAAAAAGGAAAAAAGAACTTGGTTTTCAGGTTGAATAAATTTTTATATGATCTAAAATAGTTACCAAGATATTGGTATGAGAGATTTGATTCCTTTATAATGAGCCCTAGATACAACAGACTTAATATAGAGCCTTATGCAAATTAGAAGAGGTTATGATTTTATTATCATACTATTGTTAAATGTAAATGACATGTTAGTATCAAGTCTTAATAAAAATGGTATTAAGGAATTGATAGCATAATTGGCTACGAAATTTGAAATGAAAGACTTCGGACTGCTAAGTAGGATTTTAATCATGGTTGTCAAAATCGAGATTTTATGTAAAATTGCCAAAGATTTAGTAGAGTTGTATCGTAGAATCAAATTGTAAAATTGTAGGATTCTACAACCTATACAAATCTTATTTTTGTAGATAGTAAATATGCATGCATTAGCTAATAGAAAACTTAAAATGTATGGTAGAATTAAAGAAATTCATTATAAATTCTAGTCACAATATAAGTGTATTACAAATAAATAAGAATAAATGATTAATCATTATGCAAATCTATAAAACATTAATAGAAGTACAAAACTAATATAAATTATTATTGAAACTACTATCTCTTTCATCACCATCATCTTCATTGTCATCTTCATCATCATTAATGTCCTTATTAGTGTTGCTACTAATTTATCCATACCTTCTTAGTCTTTTGAAGTACTAATTTGTACTTTATTGTTGACAAAATCAATATCATGAAGATGTGATTGTAGCTTTGAAATGAAAGAAGAAGGGAAAGATTAAAGCTTGGTTTCTTAAGTTAAAATATAAACAAAGGGCTAAGAATGATAGGCGTATTAAGTAAGAAAAATGAGGTCTAGTCCAAAAGTTTATCAAGCAAAAATATCATATATTTCTATTCAATTATGTAAAATTGGGATTTTACTAATTTTAAAGATTCAAATTAGAATTTTATCAGATTTTGCTAAAAAAGGATTTTATATTGGTTTTTACTAACAAGTGTCTCATAAAATCGTAGAATCATAAGAGTTAAATTGGGATTTTGACAACTATGATTCTAGCAATGTAAATTATCTGAGACAAAAATAATAGAAAGATTTCGCTCTCTTATAAAAAATCTTTGAAGATGGTTTTGTCACGTTTTAATATGCAAGAACGTAAGCTAATCTCTACCCCTCTTCCTTTAATGTAATGTTAACCTCCAAGTATGTATCTTAACAATAAAGAAGAGAAGAATAAGATGCCTTGAGTAATATATGCATTAGTAGTGAGAAGCTTAATGTTTTGTATAAGAGCAAACATTGCACATGTTATTGGAGTGATTAGTTAATACTTGACAAATCGTGTTAGAGAGCATTGGAATACTATAAAAAAGATCTTAAGATACATAAAATTAAAGGAACCTTAAGTATTGCTTTACATTATTGAGAATTAGACTTTAATATTAGATTTTATGTTGATTTTGATTATGCAGAAGATCTTGATAAAAGCAAATCCACCATAGATTATGTATTCGTACTTGTTAGAGGAATTATAAGCTAGTTTTCTAATAGCAATCAATTGTGGCCACACCAACAATTGAAGAGAATATGAAGTAGCTACATAAACCAATAAATAAGCATCATGGTTGAAAATTATATTAGGAGATTGCTTTGTTTTGTGCTAGTTAAAGTGCCTTGCATATCGTAAGAAATCTAGCCTTCTATTGAAGAACGAAATACCTTTGAGTTCAATATTATTTTATTTTTGAGAAAGTTGAAAAAGGAACCGTAGATATAAAGAACCATACCAAGGACAATATAGCAAACTTTATGACAAAGGCAATTAAAATTGATAAATTTGTTTGATGTTAATCTTATTGTAGAATGATAGAAATGTAAGTAATATGAAATGGCAAGTTAAAAAGAGTTGTGTGAAGATTTGATTGATCCAAAATCATTTCTTCATGTGGGAGACTATCGATAAGGGTTGGTGAAAGATAATGTTAGAGAAAGAAAGCAAAAAACAAAGAGAAGTACTCATTGAAAAGAAAGTCAAATTCTTTAGTGTTATGTAAAAGTTGATGAGTGAAAGTAAGAGTTGGTTTATTTATTTAGTTTTATAACAAATGTATAGAGAGATACTATAAATTGACATCTCTAAATCAATTATAAAATCATCTAAGGAGGAAAAAAAAAGTTGGTGTGGTTTCCATAAAAAAACTCTTATATCTTGCCCATGGTTATTTTACCCTAAATTATTTAAGGGGTTTTCACGTAAAAATCTTAGTGTTCATCTTCTTTTTTTGTTATTCTCAAATGCATTGACTGTAATCTTACTTTATTTGATCTTACTTGAAGGAAATATTTGCATCAACATCAACATATGCATCCATCATTATTATAGGATAAAGAATTGAAATGTGTGTATAATGCGGCCTTGCCCTTAATCTTAGTATTTTACCTAACAATACAACTAAAAACAAATAGGATAAAAGTTACAAGCAAAACTTTCCTATCAAACTTTTCATGATTTACTATTTGTATGAAGCCTAAGATAAGTAGTAGTAGTAGTGGTAGTGGTTTTCCAAAAAATTTAAATGCAATAAACCTATATATTGATAATGAAAACTAATATAAGAGTAAATAAAACTAAATGGAAAATAAAATATTTAAAAAAAAGTAAGCTTGGTTTAAAGTTGCCAATATTTATTCTTTAGCTAGTTAAAGTTATAGATAATCTTGAAAACCGACTTTCTTTCTTTCTTTCTTTATTTAGCTTAAGAGGTAGACCAATCTAAATACCCTTCTTCATTTTCTTCATCTTTATCTTCACCTCCATTTCTTGTTAGATGGGAGGTGCTTAAGGGCTAAGAATGACTAATTCCTCTTACTTTTCTAGGAAGATCTTTTATTCTTTGAGATTCTTCCAAATTGTTTATTCAATGGCTCTTAGTGTACTCTTGCTAATTTTATCTACTAAGTTTTTACATTCTATAACTTCCCCCCATAGTTGATGTATTTTTTATTTTCTTGGTTGTCATTCATTGAGAATATACTAGAATAAATGAATTCATGTTCATCCTTAATTGTCACTACTATCCTTTCCATGTCTATTATTGTGTGACTTATATAGCTAAAAATGGTTATCAAGAGATTATTGGACATCATCATCTCCTCTACATTCATGATTATAGAAGAATAGGGAAGCTAATGTGCTAAGCTTTTATAATCACATTCTCTAAAGTGTCTAGGGACATTTGATGAACCTATTAGCTAATTATAAGGTTTTGTAGTTGTCTTGGGCTCCTCCATACTAAGTTCTCTAGAAATGGACAAAAGAGTAAGGGGTTGCTAACATCTAAATTATAGAAGGCATTTGGTATTACTATTCTGTCTAAAACTTTAAGAATGAAGAATTTTCTAGGGTCCATAAACTTTATAGGCATCTTTCTTGAAAGTCATTCTCTATATCATCAACTATCAATTAACAGATCCTTATGCTCTTAGAACTTACTTCCTAGGAAAATATCTTTATTAACTTAGTGTAGGTTGGTTTAATACAAATTTTTCCTCAAATGCGATGTTTGTAGTCATATCCTTGATGTCATTCATGAGGTCCATCAATTAGTAGTTTCTCGTTACTTCATTTACTAAGGTTAGCATTGACATGTGACAACTGATGATAGACACTACTTGGTCTTGCAAGTACACATTGAGAGTCTTGCCATGGATATCTCTTACCTTTATATTCAATTGTTTTTATCATAGTTCTCCTCTTTAACCAATCTTTTCTCCTCAATATTAGATTTTTCCTTTAGAAAACTTTTTGAGATGTTCTCTTCTTTAATTAGCAGATAGCTTTTCTTAATTTTTCTAGTGAAGTTTATAGCTTGTTGATAAATTTCAAGTTCTTCATTCTCAAAAGCGTAGATTTTCCTTTCATAAACTCTTAACACTATCATATCCCCTTCTAAAAAATTAGAATATTGCTTCTTCTTTTTCCAAGTTCACATGTTTCAATCTTTTAATCTTCTCAAGGACTGTATCCCCTTCCACAAACAAGATTTTCCCCTTCCATAGATTCTTCTCAACATCACAATTCACACGTTATCTCTTTTTAACCAGACTCTTATCCTTAGAGTCAGAATTAGATTCCTCTTTCTCTCAAGAATTGATCTCATCTTCAACCTTCAATTCCCTTTTCATATTATTAAAATTTTCCTCGAAACTTTCATTTCGTCTTACATTATGTTAGGAATAAAGGAAAAAATTGGAAAAAAAAAAATGAGAGAGAAATAAGGATAAAAGAAAATTGTGGAAAAATTCTTATTTGTGGATAATGAGGAAATAGGAAAGAGTAAGTGTAGATGGAAAGTTAATTAGATATTTTTTAAACTTGTTAAATTACTAAAATGTCTTTAAAATTTTAGAATATGATTTTATAAAAAAGGGTATTTAAGTAAATTTATATACTTTCCTTCTAAATTCTTTCTAAATTGGAGAGAATAATATTTTGTGCAGCTTGTAGAAAAATTAGTGCCAAAAATTTACTTCCTTCATTTTTCCTTATTTTTTCAAATAAGGGTAAGAAATTAGGGAAGAATTTTTCCACCCCAACTTCTTCTCTCCCTTTTCTTTCCTTCCATCCAAATGTAATATTAGGGTTCATCCTCTAATAGATGGGAATCTAGGACCTACTAAACTAATTAGGAGAACCATAGAGCAAGAATCAACTATTCTAATATAAACAATCTTGTTCAGATCCATAAAAGACTAGGCTTATTCAATTTCACACGTATCTCAAGTTATGATCTTAAGAACTGCAATGTCCTATTACGAAACCAAGATAAGAGTTCAATTAATATTTTCAATTAAAGTATGCATTAGGAGCCCTTCATTTGAACTACCTAATGAGGGATTCGACTGAAGTACTACAAAGAGTTAGATCTTACATTAAGTTCACTTTATTCAAATAAACCCTTGAACCATTCAAATGAAGTGGCTATTTGCTCGAAGAAGTCAAATACTGTTTAGCTTTTTATGGAGATCTCTACAGAGCTTGAGATTTTATTTATTTTTCTTAATTATAGTTTATGTTAAACTTGACCCATTTGACATAGGTTGCTCAACAAAAATTAAGGAAAAGACTCTTTTCTATAAATGAACTTTTGAAAACACATTTTAAAGTTGCAACCAAATGAAGCCAAAAAAATAAAAAAGGTTATGACCAATTGGGTAAATTAATTCTAACCAATAATTAGTTAACCTAAAAACTGAGATTCAAGGTTTAAGGATATTGAAATTTAAGACCTAAAAATACAAACAAGTAAAACTTTGAAAATTTAAAACACGAATAAAGTAAAAATAAAGAATTAAAAAAAAGAAAATAAAAATAAGAAGTATTATTGAGGCATCTTTATAGTAAGGGCATTTTTAGTATTGTTTTTTTTTTTTTTCTAACAAAGGTAGTTTGGCTATAGGGTATCTTAATGAACCCTAGGTATTTAAGCCTTTGATCACACTCTAAAACCCTTTTCTCACCTCTCTCCTACATGTATAACTACTAATCACTAGGGTTTTTGTGTGATTCTTCATGGTAGGAGGCAAAAACAACAATTCTAAGAACACTTAAGTGGGAGAATCATAGGTAAGGCTAAGGAATGCCCTTTTTGTGTATAGTTTTGGCATTTTCTTTAAGGGAACCCCTCTTTTCCACGTAAGACAGCCCTTACACGAATTTTGGAGGCCTTCTTGAGTGTTCTATAGCGGATCTCGTGGCAGTGAAAATAATTCTAAAAGCGTGTTACATCAAGGTAAGGTGGTTTACTGGTTTTCCTTTGAGTTTTGCATTTATCCTTTAAGGGATTTCATTTTTCCACATAGGGCTATGGGAAAAACGACTTAGGGGTGGTCCTATATGTGTTCAACGGTGTTTTTGTGGCGGTAGACACACTAAAATCGACTCACAACTAATATGATTATGATCTTGTTTGCCATGTTCATGTTGTTTCATTAGGGTGGTATGTTGAATGTTGGATTGGAGATGAGATGTTGGAGTAAAGTGTTCTGATTTGAGTTTTGAGTTGTGTGGAGTTGTAATGTTGTCAAGTTGTTGAGTTAGCAGTGGTGTTTTGTGAAAACAACAGAAGGGGTGTTGTGCATAGGGGATGAAATGCTGCTGCAATTTGCAGAATTCTATAGATTACAACTAGCGTTTGAGCTCGAGGTGCAATTCTACACCTTTTGACCATGGTGTTTGGATGTAGTTGATTTAGCATTCAGATGCCATGTTTCCTGATACATATAGTGACATTTCATCAAGTTCTAAAGCATGTTCTAGGTATGTTCTTTTGTCTTGAAACCTTTTCCAAACAATCTTAAACATATCTTGACATCCTAAACCTATTTTAAACCCTACTTATCTTCTTAGCAATTTTAAGGCCCTAAAAGTGTTAAGTTACAAGAGAGTAAGTAGTGTATTTTGAGTTAAAGATTGGTGCTAGATAGACTTAGAAAGTAAATATTTATGTTGTTTCTCTTATAAACAAGTTATGAGATACTTGTATCAGATTCTAAACAAACATTACAGTTGAGTATGGGGTTTGTGTGTTGTTTGTGGGTATGTAGGATTAGTAAAGTTAAATGGACCTAATGAAACTTGACTTAAATAAGTGTACTGCTTATGCTTGGCTAGGCCCTAGGGATTGGGAGGATCGAACCTTAGGGTGACACCCTGATGATCAGGATGTTCCATAGTTTCTATGGTGTTGAGAAGGACCCAGTACCAATACTTATATGTATTATATATATTGTATGCTAAAGTCATGAATTACTCCAAGTTCTAGGATGCTTGAAATGTGTTACTTTTTAAGACCAAGAGCAAACCTACCCTCCCTAAGCCATGCTTACCCTAAACCTAACCCAGCCATAGCATGATCAAGGATAGGGTTTAGACACAGTAACTACTACTCAAGTTTTGAATTCGATGAATGCCATGATAGGGGTATTGGTGTAGTAGCAGCAACAACAAATTCAAAGTGATATGCAAGTGATTTAGGTGAATGCCGAGATTTGGAGATAAGAAAGGAAAGCTATTATGGACGCTGGTATAGGTGGTCGTATTAATGGGAATGCTTTCGATCGATTTGTGAAGATCACTTGGGACTTTTACCCTAAGCTGAATGTTCCAATGGGAGTTGAAGAATGGATCATTGAAGTAGAGAAGTCCTTTACTATGACAGAAGTACCAGATAATAGGAAAGTGACCTATGTTACCTTCTTTCTGCAAGGTTCTATAGCTTAGTGGTGGGAGAATGCTCTTAGGACTCATAAAAATGTAACTGTTCCTATCACTTAAGAAGGATTTAAGCAGTTGCTCTTTGATAAGTTCTTCCTTAACAACACCGAAGGGAAGATGGAGCTAGCCTACCAAACATTGTAGGAAGGTAATTGTATAGTGTCAAAATTTGAAGCGGAGCTAAACCACCTAGCCCATTTCCTGCTAGAGCTAGTCAGGAGGGATCAGAGGTTATGTACTAGATGGTTAATCTTTGGATTAAAACCTGACTTGTAGGAGAGGATGGTAGGGTTCAAGGGCACTTATGCTAAGACAATTGAATAGGCCAAAAGTGTGGAGTAGGGTATGAGAAGAAAGGAAGAGTTGTTGGCTTGTAGAGAGAAAAAAGGCCTTAGGTAAGAGGCCTATGCCTAGTTATGAACCATTAAAGCAGTTTAAGAGACCTGCACTAGGCATCATGATTAAAGAGGGCAGTAGACCACCCTTTGCATTACCTATGTTGATGATGTGGGTAACCTTAATGCTAGCTTGGCTACCCTCGTTAGTATCGGTTAAGTGCACCTATTGCTATGGACTGCATGATGTTGCATATTGCAAGTGGACTCCAAGTTCTTGTTTCCTTTGTGGCAAGATGAGACATGTTAGTAAAGATTGCAAAGAGCTGACTTTATTGGATTAGGGCTTTTGCTTCCAATATAGTTAGAGAGGGCATCAAGTAGCAAAATGTAGAGAATAAGGGAAATAACTCGTGCTAACCACTAAGAAGCTTTAAATTAGATGGATTTTGTTTAGTGATTTTTTGTGATTTTCCCTTGAAATTTGAGTTTATTTTTAAATAATGATACTTAATTAAGTATAATCTTATTTTTTAGGTTTTGGAACGATCTATGTAAGAAAACGAAAAGAAAGAAACAAGTTTTACTCAAATCGGAGCTAAAACGAGAAAGTTATGAAGGTTTAAAGATTAACACAATCGAATAATATGACTATATCATTTCTAGGAAAATTTTGGAGCAATTTTAAAGTATCACAACTAGTGACATGACCAAAGGACACAACCATGTCCTTAGTTGTGTCATTCCCAGTTTTTTTTTTTTTTTTTTTTAAAGAAGAAGACGCAAAGGAATGGTAGTGAGTTTCACGACTAAGGGATACGGTCGTGTCGTTTGCATGGACTTTATTTTATTGTTTCCTATATAAAACATCTTTAGGGTTTTTTAGAGAGAATAATTAGACGACTTTTAGAGAGTTTTTTAAGCCAAGAACACTTAAGAGTATAAGACAAAAAGAAGACTTTAAGATTCAAACTTCTTTACTCTTTGATTCAAGATTGTTGCTTTATAATGTGTAGAGAGTGAATTTTTGGTATCTAAGTCTTATAGAACTTAGGTTTACTCATATGACATGATTTTTATTAGATTTAATTAGTTTTTTTATTCTTTTCTTAATTTAACTATGTATGCTTCATGATTTAGATTATTATTTATATGGGTAGTAATATAAAATTTGATATCTTATAAGAGAAATAAGAGATTTTTTATAAGATTAGATCTAGGCATATTTGATAGAGATTATTGCAAGATTAGAGATAATTTGCGAGATCTTTATGGAATTTTAAATTATAGCATAGAAAACTTGTTGTGTAATAATGCGATCTTAGGTCATGCTATTGAAAAGAGTTTCTAATAGATGATTTTAAGATTAAGGTTGATTAGCTTGAAAAAGTGATTAACTTTAGTAGAGAATTCTCCTGGTCAAGAAATATTATGGAATAAATTAGATTATCATTAAGAAAAATCACATGTTAGATCTAGGGGAAGTAAAGATCTAGATAGGGTTTGCGAATCTTGAAGTAGTTTATAATTTTATTGCTTTTTTGCTTAGTTCTTGAACAATTCTTATTTAGTGATAATCTATTAATTACTATGATTAATTTTAGATTCTTTCAATTCTTGGCCATGAATTTGTAGGCTAGATAATAGAGATCCGGTAAGTATTACTAGTCAAAGTCCTTAAGAGATTGATACTTGGGTTTAATCTGCTTACTATAAATTTGATAGGTGCACTTGCCTAACATTAACTACTCAACCAATTTATACTCAAAACACAGCTAGAGCGACTTAACCTTGGCCAAGACCCCTTTAGAAAGCACCGGCTCAAGTCTTTGCACTTCGGCAGCAAAGTCAAATTCAAGAGACTTTTGAGGCACATAGTGTAAGCCCAGCAATTTGGTGTTTAGGGTTCAATCCGTAAAGTTTAAGGCGATCGAGTAAATTATTCGATGAAGCCTAAATTTTATGATGAAGTTAGGAATATTAGTAAAAGTAATCCTGTGAGTTTGGATATAGGAAAATAAATAATTAAATAATATAATATTGAATTATATATATATTATTTGTTATTTATTGGAAATATATAAAATGAGTTCCGATAACTAACAAATCAATAGAGATAAATTATATGTACACTAAAAATCATAAAATAACATAAATTTAAGAGTATTTAATTGTACTATATATGTATTTATGTGTAGGTAAAAATACATAAAATTATTTAAAATACTAGAAATATGCTAAACTAATATTAATTAATTAAAAGAAATTCATAAATAATTAAGGAAAAATAAAGAAAAATAAAAAAAAGTGTGGAAATGTCTAGAAGTGGGGTATGGCAAATAGGAATTAAAGAAAGGAAAGTAACCAATAAAATTTAGGCAAATAGAAATTAAAAAGATAAGAGATAAGGAACATTTGTTACTTTGGAAATTAAAGAAAACCTTAAACTAGCTCTATAAATTTGAAAAGCTTCTTTTGGAATTCATTTGGACATGTTTGGAGTTTAGGAAAATTAGAGAGAGATTAGGAAGAGATAGGAGAGTATTTTTACAAAAAATTAGAAAATTAGTGTGCAAATGAGGGCTATAAGGTGAGCTCACACTTGATGAGCATTTGGGAGTAAACGGCCACCATCGCCAAACGGTGGTGGTTGCGCCCAAGCTGGCCAACAAGGTCTTGTTGGTTGAAGCAACCAACGCTGGTGAGTCAGATTTTCCCTTTGATTTCATTTTATTTATTAAAAATATTAAATAATTGTAAAAAATTATGAAATTTGGTATTATGAGGTTTTTATGTATTTAGATTTAGGAAAAAAATTTAGTTTGATGAATTTATACCTGGAAACATACTATGCTTAAGAAATAATGCAAACTCGAGTTTTGTTTGATTTAGAAATTAATAACCTTAGGGGTGTAATTTTTAACTCAAAATTTTTATATAGGCTAATTAGAGTATTTAAAATAGTGCTATGAATAGATTTTTTAGAAATTTATTTCCAAAATTTTTAGATGATTTTTAGGCCTTAAAATGATATATAAAATGGGTGATTTTGAGTTAATTAAGTAATTAAATAGGTATTACTGATTTAGTGTATAATTTGGTATTTTAAGATGTTAAATTTTGATGTGCTATGATATTTATAGCATTTAGGGTGATAGATGCAATTATTATGTGTATTATGTAGTATATATGTAATAGGTAAAATGTTATATTTTAAGTTAATTTTGTAATTTAGGGTAATTAGGTATAAAATTTTGATTTATGATATAATTAGATATTTGATATATTATTAGATGATCAGGGATAATATATGTAGTGTTAGAAGTGTTAGATACGTAATTTAGGAGTAAATTATGTAATAACACATAATATGTAAATATAGGAAATTAATGAGTAGAAAATATTATATCAAAATTGATAATATTAATATAAAATAAATTTGATATGAAATATAAATTTATATAATTATATGAAAAATGTAAATTTTTCTCATATTAGGAGTAAATTCGATAGCTAAATTAAGATTTATGGTGTATCGTATGGACTATACTACTAGTTAGAGACCAAATACGATATTTAGGATACCTGATTATAATATGATTAATTTTATATTATAGTTTGGAATAAGTTTTTAGGGTTTCTATTTAACTTGTAATTAGAAATTGAATTAGAACCTAATTTAAAAACCAATTTGAAAATTGAGCCAAAACTCTTAAGTTAAGAATAACTGTAAGAGACTTAAAAATTTAAATAATTAGGTATAATAGAATCCTAAACTAAAGATAAAAATAAGAATTTTAGAATAAAACCTATTTATGATAGTTATGTGAAAACTAAAACAACATTTGTATTATAGGGATTATCGATAATGGCTTGTACGAGTTGTATCTTAAGTGAGCAAGCGAAAAGTCTAAATAAGTTGGGATTAATACGTTATTATATTTCGAAGTATTAATTTGTAGTACTTGGAGGCTTAAAATTGTATTTGGTTGTATTTGTTAGATAGTTGATTGTGCTCATGCTTGTATGTGCTTGTTTTTGAGTTTGATGGTATGATTTTGGTTTACTACTCTAGCTTATATTCGTGTGATTTGTTGAAATGATTGAATACTTTGAATTGGATCTAGTTGAATATATGACTTATAATTCTAAATCGGACCTGCATAGCAACCCATTAGGGAGAATATTTAAGGTTCTCTAGCTAAATACCAACCCTTTTGAAAGGGATAGCATTGGATAGCATAATAAGTCTCTTCCTTATCCTTAGTTGAACTAAGTAATAGGTGAGGAGGTTGCAACAAGGGTAAAGTCAATCGTTTGAAGGTAATCATAGGAGGAGCTATCTCCATTGCACAAGCTTGGGTTTGGTCGTGAGTTGTTGCATAAACATAAAAACTCTTCAATATAGATTAGATTAGGTGTAATTCCTCTAATCTCATGACGGATTGGATAACGTCGTGTGATGGCATTTGCTTCTACATGCATTGCATCTAACTAATTTGGTTGATAACCTTACTTATCTTTGAAATATAGTTTTAAGTTTCTATCTTAACTTATTGAATGATTGGTTGCTTACATCCCTATAGATGTTGTTGTAGGTGTTAGCCAATAAGCGGCTATATAACTACTCTAAAGCTAGCAACTACTAGATCTTGGAGAGTGAGGATATAAAACTAAGAATTAAATATACTCTCAAGTTAAAATTTTATCTTTAAAGATTTTTGTATTAATTTATGAATTACTGAAGTAGATTATGATTAGGTTATTAAATCTTGTAAACATAGATTATTTAGTGTAAATATGTATTTTTCATAATTATATAGTTAAATAACATGTTTAATTTGTGAACTGTTTACCTTAAAGCAGGTGATTCATGGATACCTTGTGTAAATTAGGTTTAAGATAGCGGTTGTAAGGTTAGCTTTTATTCTAGAATAGTTTATACGGTGGGACTATTTCGACTCTACCGCTTAGGAGCGTAAAAAATACCTTAGTAGATACACTCTCTATCCTTAACTAGAGCGTACATGTTTTATTTGATACTTGAGCTTCCCATTCTTCCATTATTGAATCTTTGTTGAATGCTTATGTGTTATGTGTTGTGCCTTTAAACTCCCCCTTGATTGTGAATACACCTTTGGAGAGTGAAACTATGTTGAATAGAATATGTTAGGATGTAGAGATTGTTGTAGAAGAAAGGATATTACTAGCTGATTTGTTAGTGCTAGATATGTTCAACTTGGATGTAATCATGGGAATAAACTGGTTGGCGAGACACCATGCAAATATTGATTATCATAACATGGTGATCATGTTTGAGCCTATAAGAGAAGCACCTTTCAAGTATCAAGTAGAAAGTCAGAGGACAATTAATTATAGTGGTTATAAGTTGTGGGAAATGACTACCTTAGCAACCTTAAGTACAAGGATTGGGAAAGAGTCGAAACCTGAATAGGTACTAGTGATATAGGTATTCTTAGATGTCTTCTCGGATGATCTACATGGTTTACCACCTAATAAGGAAATCAAGTTTAAGATAGGCTTGGTGCCAGACACTAAGCCTATTTCAAAACTGGCATATAAAATGGTGCCTATTAAACTTGTTGAGTTAAAGGAACAACTACAAGACAAGAATTTTGTAAGGTCTAGTTTATCTTCTTGGGAAGCCTTGGTTCTTTTTATGGAGAAGAAAAACGGGAGCATGAGAATGTGTATGGACTACAAAGATTTGAATTAGGTGATAGTAAAGAGCAAGTATCCACTTCCCCGAATTGACTACCTATTCGATCACTTGCAAGGGGGCTAAGTTTTCTTAAAGATAGATTTGAGGTCAGGCTACTATCAGTTGAAGGTAAAGGTAGAGGATGTTGAGAAAATAGCTTTTTGGACTAGATATAGGCTGTATGATTTCTTAGTTATGTTGTTTGGCCTTACTAACTCACCTGTAGCATTTACAGACCTCATGAAATGGGTATTTCGATACTATCTAGATAGATTTGTTGTGGTTTTCATTATTAATATTTCATACACTCTAAAAGTAGAGAAAAGCATGAGTAGCATTTAGGGATCGTACTAAGCAAACTCAAGGTAGAGAGGCTATAAGCTAAGTTTAGCAAGTGCGAGTTTTAGTTGGATTAGGTAGCCTTCCGAGGTCACATAGTAAATAGTGAAGGTATATAAGTATATTTGAAGAAGATAAAGGAAGTTGTAGAATGGTTGAAATTGAAAAAAATAATCGAAATTAAATGCTTCTTAAGGCTTGTAGGGTATAACAGCAAGTTTGTAGAAGGATTTTCGAGATTAGTAGTGCCCTTAACTTAGTTAATGTAGAAAGGCATAAAGTTCGATTAGGATGATAGATGTGAGCAAAGTTTCGGTAGTTGAAGAAAAGACTTGTGACTACTCTAGTGTTGTCCTTATCGTGTAATGGCGAGGAATTCATCATTTATAGTGAGGCCTTGATCTATGGACTTAGTTGTGTGTTAATGTAGAATGACTAGGTAATAACGCATGTGTTGCATTAGCTCAAGTTGTATGAGAAAAACTAACTAATCTATGACTTAAAATTGGTAGCAATAATCCATGCCTTAAAGCTGTTGAGGCAATACTTCAAAGGGGAAAGGTGCAAAATATTCATCGATCACAAGAGTCTAAAGTGCTTTTTTACTAAGTAAGACTTGAACGTGAGGCACTGAAGGTAGCTAAAGCTGATAAAGAACTACAACCTGGACATATAGTACTACTTGAGGAAAGCTTATGTAGTAATAGACCCTTTGAGTAGGAAGCGACATGGGAAATCGGCCAACTTATTAACAATGTAGAGGCCGTTACTAAAGGATATGAGAAGGCTAGATTTTGAGATTTTGACTAGAGAAGTAGGCATCAAGTTAGCAAATATCTTAATTCAACTCTTATTAGTAGATAAGATTAAGATGTCATACGCTAAAGATGAGGTATACAGGAGATAAAAAGGAAGATGGAAGTGGAAAAGATAGTGGAGTTCACAGTAGAGGCTGATGGAGTACCTAGATACAAGGGTCGTTTGTGTGTAGTAGGTAGACTAAAGTTGAGAAGTGAACTATTGAAGGAGATACATTACTTGGGATACATTATACATTTAGGTAGCATAGAAATGTATAGAAACTTAAAGGCATACTATTGGTAGAATAACATGAAGAGGGAAATCGCAAAGTATGTGTCAAGCTGCCAAACTTGTCAACATATCAGAATCAAGCATTAGAGATAAGCACGTGAGCTACAACCATTATCGATTTCAAAATGAAAGTGGGAACAGGTCACTATGGACTTTGTAATAATGCTACCAAAGACCTTGAATAAGCATGATGTAGTTTCTGTGATTATGGACCGGTTAATAAAGTCAGTGCACTTCATCCTCATTAACACTAGTTACTTGTTAGATAAACTACCTAAGTCATATATTAAGAAAACGGTAAGGTTACATGGAGTACCAACAAAGATTAGGTTGCATAGGGACACTCATTTTGTGGGTAGGTTTTGGAGGAGTCTACATAAGGCCTTGGGTATGACGTTATAGTTCAGTACCACTTTCTACCTATAGATAAGCTGTCAAAGAGAACTATACAAAACCTTGAGGATTTGCTATGGGCTTGTGTACTTGATTTGTGTGGCCATTGAGACGAGCATTTACCCTAAATTGAGTTTACCTATAACAACAGCTATCAAGCGACTATTTAAATGGCTCCTTACAAAGTTCTGTACGGTAGGAAGTATAGATTGCCCATATACTGGGCTAAGGTTAGAGAAAGACAGATCTTGGGCTTAAAGTTGGTATAGGAGGTAGTAAATAAGGTGATGTTGATTAGGCAGAGAATGTAAATTGCTCAGAGCTGCCAGAAGAGTTATGCCAATAAGCGGAGACACCTATTGGAGTTTCAAGTGGGAGATGAGGTTTTGTTTAAGGTATCTCTGTCTAAGGGAATTTTCAAATTTGTGCTAAAAGAGAAGTTATCTCCAAGGTATGTTGGACCCTTCAAAGTCATAGAGAAGATCGAAAATGTAGCATACAAGTTGGAGCTTCCTCCTAACTTAGAGGGTGTCTATAATTTTTTTCATGCATTTACACTAAGAAAGTTTATACTTAACCTAGAGAAGGAAGAAGAATAGCACCGAATGCAAGTAGTAAATCTGGAGACCCTAGAGTTGCAGCTAGACCTATCGGTTGTGGAGTGGCCCGTAAAGATAGTGAGCACTAAGGTTCAAGAATCAAGGAAGAGGAAGATACACAACGTAAAGGTTCAGTGGATAGGACGTATAGAAAGAGAAGCCACTTGGGAGTTAGAAGAATAAATGAGAAGGAAGTAATTAGAATTGTTTCGAGAATAAGGTAAGTAAGTTCTCAACTTTTGAGGATAAAAGTTTTTGTAGGGGGGAGAGTTATAAAACCTAAATAAAGTAAAAATAAAGAATAAAAAAAGAAAATAAGAATAAGAAGTATTATTAAGGTATCTTTATAACAAGGGCTTTTTCGGTATTGGATTTTTCTAATAGGGGTAGTTTGGGCATAAGATTCCTCCGTGAACCTTAGATATTTGAGTCTCTTGTCACACTTTCAAACCATTTTCTCGTGTCTCTCCCATGTGTGCAGCTATTAGTCACTAGGTTTTTGCACGATTCTTTATAGTAGTAGGTAAAAACAACAATTATAAGTAAGACCTAAGTGAGAGAATCATAGGTAAGGTTAAGGAATAGCCTTTTGTGTATATTTATGGCGTCGTCTTTAAGGGAACCCCTCTTTTCTGTGTAGCATAGCCTTAACACGAATTTTGGAGGCCTTCTTGGGTGTTTCGTGGTGGATCTCGTGTGGTGAAAATAGTTCTAAAAGCATATTACATCAAGGTAAGATGGTTTAGTGGTTTTCCTTTGAGTTTAGCATTTATCCTTTAAGGGATTTAATTTTTCCATGTAGGGCCATAGGAAAAATGACTTAGGGGTGGTCCTATATGTCTTTAACGGTGTTTATGTGGTGGTAGACGTGTTAGAATTGAGTCACAACAAGTATGATTCTAATCTTGTATGCTTTGTTCATGTTGTTTCATCGAGTGGTATGTTGAATGTTGGATTGGAGATGAGATGTCAAAGTAGAGTGTTTTGATTTGAGTTTTAAGTGGTATGAAGTTGTAGTGTTGTCAAATTGCTAAGTTAGTAGTGATGTTTAATAAAAACCGCAAAAGGGGTGTTGTATGTAGGGGATGAAACGTGCAACGGTGTTTCATTGCATTTTAAAGTGTGTTCAAGGTGTGTTCTTTTGTCCTAAAACCTTTTCTAAACAATCCTAAACATATCTTGACATCCTAAATCTATCTCAAACCTAGCCTGTCTTCTTAGCAATTCTAGGACCCTAATAGTGTTAAGTTGCAAGAGAGTGAGTCATGTGTTTTTAGTTGAAGATTGGTATTAGATAGACTTAGAAACTAAGTATTTGTGTTGTTTCTCTTGTAAATAGGTTATAAGATACTTGTATTAGATTATAAACAAACATTATAGTCGGGTACGGGGTTTATGTGTTGTTTGTGGGTGTATAGGATTAGCAAAGCTAAATGGACTTGATGAAACTTGGCTTAAGTAATTGTGCTGCTTACACTTAGTTAAGCCTGAGGGACTAAGAGGACTAGACCTTAGGGTGGCAACCTGATAATCCTTACACGATGGTGTCCTAATTGGAGCCACATTTAGGGATGACCTAATATCAATACTTATATGTATGTGCTAGAGTCATAAGTTACTCTAAGTTCTAGAACACTAGAACTGTATTGCATTTCAAAACTTAATAAAGATAATAATATGTGGTTGTTGCATTAGATATTTGAATTTAGCTATTACATGTGCTTGTGCATTTATTTTGTGTTCATAAGATTGTGGTTATGCCCTATACCAGGCTTTTGCTCACCCCCTAGGGTTTTTATGTTTTTAGATGTAGGTACAGGTTTGGTTGATTTTAAGGAGTATTATAGTGACTATGGCTATTAAGACGATGAAGCTGATTTTTATGACTATTATTACGATTTTGATGATGGTTCAACATAGTTAGTTAGGGTTATGAAACTTGCTGAAATAATTTATTAGACTTGTTTTATTTTCATTTATTTGCTATTACCTGAATCCAAAGAAATCACTTGAGACTTCTCATATCCTTATCAATTGCCAATATTAAGTTTTCAAGTTTTGAAGACATGAGATGTTATGTTTTGCTTCATGACATTTGAGATAGTTGCTGAATATTCATGTTAAGTTATTTTGTTTGAATAAAATATAGTAAGAATTTGATCCTTTGTACGGGAGTTAATACATGTGACAGATGATTAATAAGGCATGTGATGGCCGTAATAGGTGGTTTTGGATGGTCAACGTGTCAATAGATTATAGGGACGTGTGGTAGACTATAATTTCCTATGTTTTGGGGCATTGCAATAAATAAAGAGGTTATGTACTCTGTTAATAAAAGTTTGTCTTACAAAAATTTTTAGTGTACATAAAAGAAAAAAAGACAAGAAACATAGTAATACAGTTATATATTTTTTTAATTAATAGAAAAGAACTACAAAAGCAAAGGAAAAAGAACTTTATATTTTTTAGGGCCACTCCATAGATGTACTCTTGCTACCAACTCTTCAAGATAAGGCAATTGTAGATCTTTTTTTTTTTTTCCAAAATTCTCTTTTAATTTGGCTTGGACCCAATGGTTCTTAAAAAATTAATTTTGCACCTTAAGGATGAATCGGTGTAATATGTGTATTTAAAAATAATATTTCAAAGTTGAATCAATTTGAACAAATTTTAAACCTTAGTTGGTTTGTCATATAGTTTGTGCTAAAATTAATTTTTTTATAAATCAACAAATTTAAGTTAAACAAGGCAATCTTTGAAGCTATATTTGACTTAAAGTTGATCTTGTTTTATACTTGTAAGAATGAGCAAGCTATAGATTGAGCTAGGAAGAATTAATTTTTAATTAAAATGATTGCTCTTTTGTTGAATACTTAAATTATATGAAATTGCATATTTAAAACATTTTTGATCCAAGAAAGTTATTTTTCATCCTAAGAGAATATGTTTTGGCCAGAAAGTAAAATTTTCTAGATTTTTTTTTATTTTTTTGATATTTTTATTACTTTTCATTTCTTATTTAGTTTTCTTTTTTCCCCTCTTCTTCTCATTTTTAGGCTTTTTGACTATATAAATATTTTATTATTTTTCTTTTTAGAGTTTTAAACTAAAAACTTATTCTTAATATAATTATTTATTAAGAAGCATTGTTTCTCATCACAATTAGTTTACCTTAATGACTCTATATCTAATGAATTAATCCCATTAAGATATATACGATACGAATATTTTAAATCTACAATTGACTCATTCCCAAAAGCTTCTTATTATAAAAAAATGAACAAAACATCACTTTTTTTTTATTGCATCTAAATCTATTGCAATTGGCTATTTCATTGTTATTCTACAACTTTCGACTAATGGTTTTAATATGACCTTTCTTCTTGTAGTAACTGCATGTCTTATACTAATGTTTAGTCTTTGATGTAGATCTACCTTTATTGCCACTTTTTTTTTTTCCTTTCCCTTTTGTTTTGATCTCTTCTACTTATAATCAAACTTGCATACCCATATAACTTGTTGCTAGAATTTAACTCATCATCTAGTTTGTCATTACTCAACAAATCATCTCTCACATCATCAAATGTTAGATGTCTTACAATATATTATAGTCTCCCTTAATTTTCTATATGAACCGAATGAATTGTAAAGCAACAAAATATAGCTTGTTCCTTGTCATCAACTTTTACATTAATGTTTTTGAAGTTGTTGATAAGCAAAATAAATTCACTAATGTGCTCTTTAATTGATGTTGTGTTTGACATTTAATGTGCATACAATTGATGTTTCAATATTAGTCATTTTGGTGGTGACTCTGTGAATACAGAGCATTTCTAACTTTGTTAAAAGACTTGTTGCCGTAATTTCATTTGTTGACTTCGGTGTAACATTTTAAAGAGATGAAACTGTATCCTCTTTAATTTCTTAATGTCTACTTCTCTCTAATCACCAGCACTTATTGTCTTTAGCTTTCTAGAGATGCTTAATGTTGCCTCTTCTAAAGCAATCTCAAACAAAATTGTTAAAATCTGTACTTACCATAAATTAATTAAAATTTTAAGTTGCTATTAAATTTCTTCATATCAAATTTAATTGATTCCCTTTACAATGGTTAAAGGAGCATCTAAAATACTATTTTTATCGGATAGCTACGCACATGATTATAAAACCAATAGGGTTAGTTGCTAGGAAATAATAACTTTTGCCTTTGATATTAGTTTATTGAGTATAACTTGGTAATAAAAAACAATGAACAATCTTAAACAATAGTATAAATAATGAAGATAGAAAAGGTATAAGTAGAGCATTAAGATTTAAGTAGAACCTAAAAAATCATGGCAGGCTAATTAGAGTAGAATTTACCAATACAAAAGAGGTGAACAAGAGTTATATTGATTCTATGAGACTCTATAGTATTTCATAAACAACATTACATGAGATATGTGCTTGACAACACATGCACATAAATACTCATACTAATGCATATCTACATGCTCTTGCCTACATGTATACCTTTATTCACATGCACAAATATGTGCATACATATATAGGTATACGTGCACATGTATGGAAACACACACACGCATGCACTTGTATAGACAAACCTAAACAAATGCTCACTTACTTATACACACGTGCGAACAAATCCACGTACAAGACAAATCCATATAAGCATGTGCACATGTGTGTACGTATACACAAACTAAAAACAAAATGAGCTAAAATAGGAATGATTAGTCATGTTGGCAAAAGCTGTTTGATTGTCTCTTGTAGTAGTCAATAGCCCTATGTGGAAACCAAATGCTACTCCTTATGTTGACCATTGGTCAACTATTCTTTCTTTTACATGCGTTTGGTCAACTATTCTTTCTTTTACATGCGTTTAGTCAACTATAGAATACTTGAAATGTCGAAAATGAAGCTCTTGTTAGGTTGAAAAAACCGAAGACATGTATTGGATTAAATTAGTCATAGGTTCAAACAAAATTGAGTGGCCTAATCACACTCATACCCTAAATAGAAGTTACCAATGATGCAATTGACTTTTGGTGCTATTCATTGACTGGTATTGTCCAATATACCACATTTTAGAAACCTATTTATATGATTTGAATATGAATTACTTGATCAAGTGAAAGTGATCTAAACAGTGTAAATATTATTCATGTAACTATGTTTCTTAGACAATTAACTAAGGAAAAACACCATAAGTCAAATTTGAGCCAAAAAAACAAAACAAAACAAAAGAAAAAAGAACTTAATTAAGTAATACATACGTTAGCACTTTGGTTGTATAGCATACATTGACAAACTCAATCACAGCTTATTAACTAATAGGTTGGCACAACATGGCACATTAAGTTAGTTGAGTGTTCTAATTTAATTCATAGGTTAGACAATTAATGAAGCGGAAGATATAGACAATTCATCTCATTTTGATGCTTCTCTTACATTTCCTATTTACTAGAAATCTCCATGAATTTTCTTATTTAAATATTAAACAAAGTCATAGAGGGGTCGACTAAATTAGGGTGATTTGCTTAATGTCTTCATCTCATTTCTCTTTTTGTTCATATTAGACTTGAGCTACAGAAATGGATATCGGTTTGATAAGATCCTTCTTGTCGATTTCTTACAAAATTTCATCTTTTGGAAAAAAAAAAAGAAAAAAAAAAAACAAAGGAAAATTTTAATCATTCAATTTTTGGCAAAGACTAAATTTTCAACTTAAAAATATATGAAACGCAATATGCTTGATCTTCCACTTGGCTTAATGTGATGTTACTTGCTTAGATCAAGCAGGAATAAGATTAATTTTTTTAATAAGCTTCCAAATCAAGAATTAATTTACCTTTCTAATTGCAGAATACGAACTAAGTCTATAATAATTGTTGACTTAAGGGTGATATAAGATGGATCTATGTGCGCACTTGTAGAATTAGTTAGTTTTATCAACTTCTTCTTCTTCTTCTTTTACTCAAGATTCTGCTAATCTAGTTCCAAGAAAGAATGCATTTATTATTGAGATTGAATTGCAAACTCACTCCTTTATGTTTGCTCATATGTATTTGATTATTTGTGTTTTTTTTTCTTTTCTTCTAACCAATATTATCTTATAACTTTGAAGGAGTAAGGATTCATATGTAAAATATTTTGTTAAGAGATTAGTATTTATGCCACTAAATTACAACAATCTCGATTTTGATTCGTATTTTAATATTTCAAAATCATTGCAAAAAATATTTTATGATTTATTTTACTATTTCGTTATTAGATAAAAATAATTAAAAGAACATGAAAAGTTGCATAAAAGAGATAATGTCAAAACACAACCCAAAGTTTGTAACTTTTTTTTTTTTTAATTTTACATAGGAAATTTGAAGTTGTTAAATGTAATATTCATTTGAAGCTTTGGTTGTTTAATTTTATGCTACCTAAAATTTAAAGTTGTTAAATATTACATCCAATGAAACTTTTCTTTGTGAAAGTTACAACTTCCATCATCTTGAGAAATATGATGTGACAAACACTTATTAGATGATAATTATAAATATAAATGATTAGAGATAAAATGGTAAATGATAAGTAAAAGTTCAATTAGATATGAAATTTAATATCACATTATAGACTAGAAAATGAAGAAGCACTGAAAGTTTAGATAGTAACTTTGACATTATTCCCTACAAAAAGAAATAAAAGAGAAAACTCTTGTTTTTATTTTTTTAGTTTTCGAATATTTTAGTATGCTTAATTTTTTATCTAATTTTAATTTTTTTTTACCTTTTAAAGTAAAAAATTGCATTGACTCACAATGAGGAACCATTATAAATTGCTTGCACATCTGTTTGTTGAAAGTTTACATTAACACATACATGCTAAATGAAAAGCGCATACTATAAATGAACTAATAAGATAATTACTAGACAATATTAGATTAAAAGAAAACTATTAAGCATTTACATGCAAGTCTTTAATATAATTTCTTAATTTTTTGCCATGTTAAGAAGTAAGAACAAATTTAGTGTTATACAGTTAATCTTGAACAATTAGAAGTGGAAGATAGTCAGAAATCAAAATTTAAGAGCGATAAGTGACAATCTATTAATCCAAAACCCCGCCCTTTACTCGATTTGGTGTTAGTGAAATTTTTTTTATTAGTGGGAAAAGCATTGAGGATTATAACTAAAAACCAGTTGCAGGAAATAGTCAAAGAAAAGGAAGATTGAGAATAATATATTTTGATAGTAACAAACTAGGACATGTATGTAGAGAATGGCTAGACAAACAAGAAAGCATGAAGGAGAGTCTTTCATAACTATGCTTAATGGCTAATTCTGAAGCAAATCATACGGAAGATTCTAATTTTGATAATGGAAGTGTACCAAGTGATACATATGTAGAAATAGAAAAAATATTGAGTGCAATATGTAGTATAAATTGTGAAAATCTTAAGGTTGAATACTGAAAATAACATATCGAAATAAGAAAATGAAGAGTTAGGAAATACCAAATGAAAATCTACTTGAAAAAAACATTATACTTAGAAGAGTTAAGAAAATAGTAACCTATCTGAAAGTCGAGAATGTGGTAGTAAGAAGGGGAAAAAAAAAACAGACTTATATGAGAGTTAATGGTCTTTTTAAAACTATTAGCAATACATTCGAAAAGTTTGCTAAAAGCAAAGAAGCTCACTACAAATCAAAAGCTCAATAACACAAAAGAAGGACTTAGCTATAAAAGAGAGGACATTATAGAAGCCAAAACTAGACAACTTTTGAAAGGAGAAATTTATGCACTAATCAAGGAAGAAAAAATCACGACGAAAAAGAATCACATCAACAATCTAGTTGTCAAAGGAAAAAAAAAAAATAAAGATGGACAAGACAACGTTTTGTGAAAGATGATATGTATGTAAGAAAAAATTTGTGCATTTTTGCAATAAAAATAGGTCATATAGAAAAAAAAAAAATTTTTATAAATATGGTAGTATATGGAAAAGTGGTATTAAATCTAAATTAATATAGCCAAGAAAAGAAAAATAAAAAAGTATCCTAAATGAAACATCCTTTCTTAAAGAGTCAAAACGTATATATTCAAAACCTCTTTTTCAAAATCGTTCTCCTTAAATATAAAGGTTATAAACTTTCATCTATTCTCTCTTACTCAAACTTCTCCAAAACCCCTAAAGTTCCTTCGAACTTGCAGGAAGGAAACCCACTAAAGGAGAAAACAGTATTCAAGAATCAATCCCTAAATTGACAACTAAACAAGCAATGGAGCAAATTAAGTCACTAGAATTTCAATCTTATATGATGAAACCTAATAAGAAGTTAGATCTTGGCATGATTGAGAAAGTGATACATGCATGACATTGGATCTAAGTCGAAAGAATGTACACTGGCTATAGTGAGGATAGATGAGGGGAAGTCAAGTATACACCATATATCTTCACTTCAATCAGAATGCACACCATATGTTTCATAATGGAGCTTATACATGCCATATGTTTTTACTCCTATAGGAATGTGTTTGAGAAAGGATGATGTACATGTTGTAAGTTTCTATTCAAGTGGTAACACAGTATATGTTGGGCAATATTGATTGCACATGCTATATACTATGCTAGCATGAGTTGTTGTTATTTCATTTGATTTGTTTTAAATTAAGCATATGCTATTGTCCTAAGGTTTATTTTAGCAAGTCTAATTACCTAATTGCCTTGGGCTTGCTAGGGTTTTCATATGAATACGTATATCATTCTCATGTAAAATAGATCTTGGACATTTAACACTTTTGATAATATTGAGAGAGAATTTTCATCTCTTTGCTTTGGTTCTTTTGAGGACTTTAAACTCATCAAGAATCTTGTCTTGTTGTGTTCTTCACTATACCAAGATTATTTAGTTAGTATAATTCATTGAGTCATAGTCTTAAACCAAGGTTCGTGAATTTACTTAATCAAAGGGCTGAGGTCTTTTCCATTGAATTATATTGAGGTTCTTAGGATTCTTAAGGTTAAGGTTAAGTTCAATTATACCACTAATTCTACGTCAGATTTCTCAATGGGTTGAGGCTTGCTTTGTTGATTCTTAAAGATCTGGAATTCCACACTAGCAATCACATATCATTGTAATACCCCTTAAACACTAACGATAAAACTTTAATAATCAAAATACCTTTTAGTTTAGTGACTCAAAGTTTATCGAAACTTCAAAGTTTAGCGTGCTCAGGCTAGGTGAATCTTAGGATGAGTGACCTCTTAAGAAGTAGCAGCATCAAGGGATAAAACCATGTAATATTCAATGATAAAGTGAACAATACCTTTAGGGGATGAGTTGCGCTTGGGTCGCTAAAGGTGTTATCAAAGCTGTTTACTAGCTATAAGGGTAAAGTCCTTACCTAGTAGTGATCTTGGACCTATGTAATAAAATTGACAAGGATGTTTATTCTGTATGGAGATTTGACTGCAATATTGCTTAAATACTAAGTGATAGAACTCTAATGATTGAAGCGCTTTTTGGTGTAGTGTCTTTGAGTTCATTAGAACTTTAAAGTTAAGTGTGCTCAAGCTAGGTCAATTCCAAGATAGATGACCTCTTGGAAAGTAATTGTACTAAGGAACAAAATCATATGGTGTCTAATACTAAAGGGGACAATGCCTCAATGGAGGAGTTGTAATTAGGTCATTACAAACAATCGTAATACTACTTAAATACTAAGTGGCAAGACTTTAAAGTGCCTTTTGGTATAATGGCTTAGAGTGCCTTGGAACTCCGAAGTTAAGTGTGCCTAAGTTAGGTTAATCATAAGATGGGTGACCTTGTGGGAAGCTATTGTACTAAGCGTCAAAATCATGCGGTGTTTCATTCTAAAGCTGACAATACTTTAGTGTAAGGAGTTCCAATTGGGCTTTTCAAATTGGTATCAAAGTGGTCTTCTAGTTGGAAGGTTGAAGTCCCTACTTGATGGTAGTCTTAGACCTATGTAACGAAATTGACAAAGATGTGAGTTCTTAAGGGAGCAAATTGTAATACTCCTTAAACAATAGGTGACATAACTCTAATTATTGAGATGCCTTCTGGTATGGTAGCTCAGAGTATGTCAGAACTTTGAAGTTAAACGTGCTCAAGCTAGGTTAATCCTAAGATGGCTAACCTCTTGGGAAGCTCTTATACAAAGCAAAAAACTATGTGGCATTCTATGCCAAAGTGGACAATATCTCAATGTAAGGAGTTCTAGTCAAGTCGTTACATCAGTTTCATATTAAAGCTTTGGAGATCTAAGAATCGATTTCACCAATTCAGTTTAGGTTGATAACTACAAGACCAATTCTACATTCATTCATACCCTTAGTTTAGTTTCTTATTCCATTCTAAGTTTTCTTTCTTGTTCTTTTGACTTTGTAGTTGTTCTTACAAAAAAGAAAAAAGAAAAAAGAAAAAAAGTCTAATACCTGAGTTATACTATAGTTAGTAGATGTATTTACAATGCTTAGTTTGATGGTTTGATGTTTTAAGAGGTGAAAGCATCATTACCCAAACTTACTGGATGTGGTTCTCTAAATGAGTACTTAGATTGGGAATTTTAGATAGATCGCATATTTTGGAATTATTCATTTTCAGGCCATAAGGAAGAAGAATAATTTGTAAGCAACTTAGAGGTTTTGCAAAAACTTAGTGGAAAAATGTGAAGATACAAATGATTCTTAGTGAAAAAGACATTACATGGAGTTCAATGAAGAACTTGATAAAGATAAAAAATGTTATGCCTAATTATCAAGATGAACCATGAATGTTAGGGAGTATGTTGAAGAGTATAAAAATTCTCTCCTAAAAATTGTCGAACTCCTGAGATACAAATTTTTGAAGAAACTTCTAAAATGAGGATTGCTAGGAAATTCCAATTAAAACATTTGGCATGGAAGAAGGAAATCTTCAAATTATTCCCATAGAAGAAGTATTTAACAAAGAAAAAGATACTTTTGAAAAAGAGAACTTGATTGATTATCCAGAGGAATAAGATGTTAGGCATAGTTGAAGAAATTGCTTAAGAATACATGAAGAAAAATAAGGAGAAAAATAAGAGTAAGTAATAGAGAAAGAAGTAGATATGACTTCTGAAATGAAGCTCTAAGTTTTGAGAAAGATAAATCTTTGAGTATGGGCTTTGCTGATGCTAAAGAGTAAGAAGGAGAAATTGAAAGAAACCAGGAAGAGAAAGACTTTAATTTGTTAATCAATTTTAAGGAATACGCACATTTTGAAGAAATAAAAAAGGATGTAGAAGAAGCAGTGAAACAAGAAATTAGGAAATTCTTAAAAAAGTTTATTAGTTGATTTTAAAAAAGGCTGATGGTTTAACCAATAAAATTATGCATGAAATTAAAGAACTGAAGAAAGAAGTGAGTTCCATAAAGAATTAGCAAAAGTAGAAGGATTCTTCTTGTGAAATGATGACTTTGTCAAATACATAGAATAAGAAATGAAGACTTTATGCTAGTAGCCTAGTAGATCCAAATCAACTTTTGAATCTAGTTCTTTCAAGATCAAAACTCTACCTCGCTAAAATCCAAAATGATTCTTATAAGACTAATTATTTGGATGATGTTCTATTGAGAGAACAACATTTTTTGTTGTAATTGATAAGCTTAGACCTTTTATGATTAAGATGATAAATTGTAATGTAGATCATGATATATATCTTACTATATGATTTACATGTTTAATATATGAAAATATATCTCATAAGAATGGAGGATTAACTAGTTTTTCCAACAAGAAATGATGAAATAACAAGTCTTACATTACATGAGATAGGGAGAGAAAAACAAAGCTCAAGTTTATTATTTATGATTTTGAATTATTAAGGAATTTTTGCAAGGATAATATTTGTTGTGATAAAGAAAATCTCAAAGTTATTTATGATTAATATGTGTTTATATCATGATATTTGTGTGTTTATATTTTATTTCCTATTAGAATACCATTTATGAATTTTTAATGATAATAGAAAAGGGGAGAGAAGGATAATAAGAGGAGAAAATAGGGGGAGGGAATAAGAAAAAGAGAAAATGAAAAAAAAAAACAAGAGAGAAAAATTTGCATTGAATAATTAGAGAAATAATTATAATTAAGAGGGAGAATCAATAAAGAAATAACAGAAATAAATTAGAAATTTCGTTGAAATATAAAAGAATCAACTCGGATTACGATTTTTTGAATTTTACAAGTTCTATTGCTATTCAAATTATTTTCATGAGACAAGTGTTTTTTCATCATAAAAAGGGAGGCGATTGTTAGAATCTTAATACAAGGCATTTTAATAATAACAAAACATACATGCATAATGTTATTTGTCAGGTTATTGAGTGTGTAGAAAAAGACTATTTTTATGAACCTCAAAGTATGATTAGAAGGAAAAAAAGCTCAGAACCTAATTATACATCTAGAAAAACAATTTCATCAAAAGTATAAAACATGAGACAAAAGACTAAATAGAATTTAACATGAAAGAAGAAAAGAAAACTATACCTTACCTACCCTAACCCCTTTACCCCATAAAAAAAAAAGAAAGAACGAAAGAAAAGAAAAGAAAGAAAGAAAGAAAGAAAGAAAGAAAAGAACTATAAGATCTATACTTTAGAAGCTAGATAGGAAACCCGATAAGTTCAAAAGCAAGATGAATTTAGAAGCACTATTTGTTCAAAAGTTGAATAGTACTTGATGGGCATATTATAAGAAATAACAAGAGAAGAAACTAATTTTGGAATAATAGGTTAAGACCTAGCATTAAGTAGGAGATATATTTAAGTAATATATCCAATTGACAAAAAATGACAAAATGAAATTCAAATATAAAAATACGAATCAAGTCAAGGGATATTGGAATAAAAGAAAGAATACTTTCTAAAAGAAATGGAAGAGGAAAGTAAAGATGATAAATATCATTGACAACTAAACATATTCGATGATAGTAGAATATGATGAAGATGATGAGATTTTGAAGATAACAACTAGACAATTGCTATTACCAAAAACATAACAATTGAACATTGCATTTGAACTCTGTTTAAAGATTGGAGAATAAAGAATAAAAGAAATAAGGTGACACTTATTGATGGTAAAAGTTGGTATTGTGTAATAGGTAGGCACTTGGCAAATGGTAACTTTGTAAAAGAAAAGTTAAGCTATGAGGGTGCCAAAGCAACTCTAGTATTGCCACTCCAATACCTAAGGTAAGCGGCCAAATAAAATTAAGGAAAAGTAAATGAGTTGTGCAAAGTGTCCAAAAGAACCTTACTGTAGGTCTCCAAGATCTATTTATAATTTTAGATCCTCCCCTTTCCGGTAACTATTGCTTCCAAAATATACATGTGCATCAAATTTGAATTTGAGACTACTCCCTAATATTAAGGGAAATGGCTTGAGTAATGGCAATTGATTGGCAATTATTTTTGGAAGAACCTTAACTACCCATGCCTTTTATTAGAATTTAAATCCCTTGAGGTTAACCAAGTCTTAACGAGTTGCAAGCAGTTTCTCCAAGTTGAACGAAGGTAATCTGACCTATTTAAGTCAGGTTATTTCATGTTGTTTAGATATATTTAGCTCATTAGCCTTCTTGAGCTGGTTGGTTCTTTGAAAGCAACCTAAAGGAGCTTGAAAATGTGAAGAAGGAGCTAGAGGTGAGTAAATAGATCGAATGTTCCTTATCTTAGGTCAATTCTAGTCTTTAGGGAAGAATCACCATCAACATTTGCTCTCCGACTCCACTTAATGGGTGCATCCAGGGGAGGATATGTACCTCTCTGAATCGATTCTTGAACCCAGGTTTTCATTTTACCATGGAAAAGCATCTTAGAAACATACACACATTAATAAAGATGAATAGTTAAACAAGACGGTGGACTTAGTCCACTTACAAACATAACCACAAAACAAACAATCAATGTTGATAAAACGGACAAATAGCTTTTGTAAGTCTACAGATTAAGAATAATATAAAATTCATACATCTCCATTCATAAACTAGTTATTCAAAATAAGGTATGAGATTATTGGTATTCCACACCCAAGGAAAAGGTTGTTCATCAAGCCTCTCTAATTTATAAGCATGTCCATTCCCTATTACCTTCTTTACCCTAATAGGGTCTTCCCATGTAGGAGTCAACTTCCCTTAACATTCTCTTGCTCTAAATGCCTCCAACTTCCTACAGACCAAATCACTAGGTCAGAAACACTTATGCTTGACATGATTGTCATAGTACCGAGCTAAACCCTATTGGTAAGTTGTACGATGAGCTTTAGCTAATGCTTATGTTTTAAGGATAGTGTCAAAATTAGATCGTAGGCCTATGTCATTATATTCAAGGGTGTAAGCTCGAACTCTTGCACTCTTTACTTAGAGCTCAATTGGCAAAATAGCTTTTGACCCAAGGGCTAGCTAGTTAGGAATGTGAACTATCGATGTCCTTTGTGTAGTCCTATACAACTCAAAAAACATTTGGCAGTTCATTTTCCCATTTACTACCAACTCATTTCACCATCTTTTTCAAACTTTAGAGAATAACTTTATTTACAGCCTCTGCCTGACTATTACCCTAAGGGTATTCTACATATGTATAGTACAGTCTAATTTGCTGAGCTTCACAAAGCTTGCAAAAGTTTTCATTGTCAAATTATGACCCATTGTTTGTAATAATAGGATAAAGTATCCCAAACCTAATCAAAATGTTGCTAACCATAAAGGCCTCAATACTTCACTTCGTTGTGCTCACTACTACCTTGGCTTCAATTCATTTCATAAAGTAATCCATTGCAACAATGATGTATTGTCTTTGCTTAGTGGTCTTAAAAAATGGACCAATTATGTCTAACCCCCACTAGCTGAAAGGCTAAGGACTGATGAGTGGGATTAAATATGAGCTCGAGGCCCTCACTATTGGAGCATTTCCCTGATAGTGATCACAAGTCTGAACTAAATGAAGTAAGTCTTTCTTCATTATGGGCCACCAATATCCTAAGCGTAGAGCTCTTACCTATAAAGCTTCGGCTTTAATATGATTGCTGTACACTCCATAATGTAGGTCAGAAAGGACCTCTTTTGCTTTCGATGGTCGAAAACAGCTTCCCATCAATAATTGTAAAATTGGTAGCCTTATACACATGCCTTTGAGCCTCTTTACTATCTTGGGGAAAAACACCATCCTTTAAGTAATCCAAAATCAGGTCAATCTAATAGTATTCTAGTTCCTTTTGTTGAACCTCTAAATATTTTGTTGGCTGCCCTTCCATGCTCTTTTCTGGCAAATATTCCATAAAAATTCTTGATGGACAAGACGAGACACTAATAAAAATGATAAATTTCAAGAAACTTTATAAAGAAATTTTTAAAACAGTATCATCTTAACCAACCTGTTAGGACCCTAAAGGGAGCCTAGTAGAATTACCTAAAATTTCCATAACATGTGTGCACCCATGATATGAAAACCACCTTGTAAGTCAGAGATTGCAAGACTCTAAATAATAAATCACTAAGATTACTGATTTTCAAGTAATTAATTTGTTGTAACATAACATAACATATAAATATAAATAACTATATATATACGATATCCCACAGTTCTTTAGAACCGTAGAGAATCGGTATCCCCTATCAAATAATAAGATAGGATATACTAACATTAAAAAAAAAATATGCAAGAAAAATTAAATTATAGTAAGTTCTAATGTATAAATTTTTTCTATAAAGGATGTTTATGTAACATCTAAAGAGTACTCGGCAACTTCTAATACTAGTATACATATCTTCATCTTGCACTCGGCATTCGAAACTTATCCTAATCCCATCGTAAGTAAACCTGCAAAAGAAACTAAGGGGGAATGAGCATAAAATAGCTCAGTGAGTTCGTCCCTCACCACTACCATTCAAGCAAATTATCACACATTATTATCACACATGCAAGAAAGTTATCTACATACAAAACGAATGTAGGCGTGATAAATGCAAGTAACACATCCATAGGAGTCCGGAACTATGGAAGATGTAAAATTACGTCATCTACACTTCGATTATCTCTTGTACTTACCCATACAGGGCACCTCAGCTTACCTGCATGAGGCTACCTAAGGGTACCACCCCTATAGGGAACATTCGACTATTATCTTAGTCAAGAAAAAAAGTTCCAATCTAAATAGGTGGATCCTAAACTAGGATCATCTACCATCCAAGGCCTCTTGGGCACACATGCAAATCCTCTCGTAGCCAAAATTATCCAAGGCCTTACAGGCACAATAAAGCGAGTCCTCTCGCTATCAATTAGCGATCCCATGCTAGCTTTGCCTTAACGTTAAAATATTATTTATGACTCCACGAGCCCTTATAGAGATCATACAAAAATAAGTTTAAGAGTAGAAAAGCTTTTTCCAAAAACACTTTTCTCAAGATTTTTGCAAAGCTAGCACTCTCCATTCATACCTTTATTGGGTCATAGATATGCGACGAGTATAATTGGTTATTTTGGTCTGATACTTATATTTATCAATTTAACAAGGTGATCACACAAATGATAGCAAACAAGCAAAGCAGTCATTCAGACATACAAGCAACAGTAAGTAGTAAAACCTCATACAAGTAACATACACAAGCAAGTAACAGGTCATTAGAACTCCCTCACTTGAATTATTGCTCATTCTCTAAGCTTTAGGGTTTCCAGAACTCGATATTGAACTCCTAAATCAAAATAATAAAACTTATAAGTATTTTGAGAAGTCAGACTCCGTAGTTAACTAAAAGTCTATTGTAATTTGTCTAGTTCCCTTAATATAACCCAAGTATAATGTGTATAGGGTTTACCATATTCAATGGGATTAATAGTAACTATTTTCTTATATTTGTAAGTTATGAGACTTCCTTTATGTATTTAGTAACTTTTCATTCTAATTTCGATATTTGCGAACTTATAGTCGTTTTCCATCGTTTTCGAATGTATGTTCACACGGTGATGTCCGTTGTAGGCATTAAGACCCGTATTTTACAATATGGGCTAAACTTATTGAAATTTTAACTCATTGAAGCTTAATTATTCTTATTGCTTATGTTTATATCCTATTCTAGTATTTAATGATTTCATTAGTCATTAGCTTCTTACACTTAGAGAATTTTACATTGGTATTACTAATTTACATACTTAATTAAGTTTAATTTAATTTAGGAAGTGTATTAGGGTTTAAAGGATATTCAACTCCTAAGTACATGTATACATATATATGTTATATTCTTATGTAATCTTATAATTTATTATTTTACAAGCTTATGCTTATGTCATCGCTTAGGTCATCAATCGCTTGTATCATCGCTTATATCATTATTTGCTTATGTAATCATTTGATGATGTCATGGCTTATGTAATCACTCATTACATATATATATATATATATATATCCTTATGTATGTATATTCTTATGTACTCATACATATGTTATATACATACTTATACTTCTATCATACTAATATGTATACTTATGTACTTATACATATACTAATACATATACCCATATACACATACAGTGGTATACGTATTTTTATATGTATTTTCGTATGCCTTATTTACCCTCTTAAGAAAGCTTTTCAAATTTCATCTTTTTGTATTTTAAGAGTGTATTTAGCATGGTATATATATCTATAGTTAGTATATGCCTTATTTTAGGTTATGTACATAATGGATACTTATGTACAAAGGGCTTTATATATGTATTTCTCTAGTATACCCTTATGTACACATACTTAAAGACATGTACACATGCATCTTCTTCCATTGTCTAAATATTCCTCCACTTTTACACATAAAGATTGAAACTTTTAGCCTTAATTAACATATATATACACAACACATAACTACTTAACCTAACCTAACTCTTCATCTGACTAGTAAAGAATATGAAACAAGACATAGTGACATAAGAACATACCTTAATTTGCTCTTGAATATGGATGCAAAGTTGAAAAGTAAAGAAGAGTGAAAGGGAAAGGGAAGGTACGGTTGGGAAAGGAGAAAAAGAAAGGGACTTTATTTTGTGTTCTTTTGTTTTTGAAAAGGAAAACAAATGGGGTCTAGGAAAGGGAAAGAGGTGGACGGCAAAAGAGGAAAAAGGAAGGGAAAAGCCAAAAGAAAAGAAAAAAAAAATCATGAGAAGGAAGAGATATTTTCTTAAGTGAAAGTGACATTTTGTTGAATTTTCCACATGTTGACTTAGTCAACCTTTTGATTTTAGTTAACATGTGTTGACTTGGTCAACTTTCCAAAAATAAATGCTATTTTGTGTACATAATGAAGTAATTAAGAAAAATTAGGAAGAAAATTATGGAAATGAAAGGAAATGTGGGGTTTGTTGAAATAATTAGTAAAAATAAGTAATGAGATCTTTCTCTAAGTATTTATATTCTAGAAACATTATTTAGTATGCTACTTTATGTAATTATCATGAAAAGTATTATTTAGGGTATTAAGGTTTACTATATTTAACCTAAGCATCAACTAAACCCTTAACTCTATGTAATACTATTCTAATTATATACTTAGAAGATGAATGTGATCTATGATGCAATATCTTAATTTTTAAAGGATTACTTTAGTATTATAAATATTTGTGAATGATTGTAGGTTATCTTTAATCTTTTACTATTAATTTAGTATAATATTAAGGTTATATTATCAATTAGGCTTTTAGGGTAAATTATGGTGAATTAGTGCTTTTATATTTTTAAAGTTATAGTTTTAGGGTTTTTATTACTTCTGAGTACAATCTCTAGTATTTTTACACATTTAGGGTTTAATATATTCATCCGCGATTAAGTCTTTAATTGTTATCTTAGGGTTTTGATGAGATTCGATGTTAACTTTTATAGTTACATATATTTGAGGTTTTAGGGTTTTTGTATGCGATTAGAGATTCAATTGATAATTTAAGGTTTTTCATATTCAATTGAGATTTTAATCGGTTTTAAATTTTACTGGCTCTATTGACTTTTGGAAATCATCTACAATTTGAGTGTTTAATTCTATACTTAGAAAGCTAGATTCATGGGGTTTACACAACCTGTATGCTGGATCATCTATAGTAATAGTGTTGGTGAGTATTCACTAGGTTGAATTGCTCAGGGAAAAGGGATTTGGTTAAGTACCAAATCCTAATTTGCTATCTAATTTAGGTGAATCAAAAAGATAATTTGGAATTAAAATTGAAATCAAAACACAAGCAAAAAGCAACAATTAACATGAATAATAAAGACTTAGATTTGTGACCTATTTCGAAAGTAGTGATCAAGATATGCCATTAAGATATTGGGGATGGTTCTTAACTAGGTTTTGACAAAATTCACTTGAGCTCGATCTCAGGTAAGGCATCTCACTCCAATATGTATTGAAAAATCTCCTCTTGATCTCATTTCTCTACACGATTAGCTAAATACGTAATTCCTGTCACGAATTAAATATTCTAATTCTAAAGACTAGGGAGTCAATCTCTTATCGGTCTCACAACCTATCCTAATCCACTAAAACTGCATAATGTAATGTGAATTCAACAAGGAACTTCTAATTTGCTCTTAGTCTCATAGATGTAAGAATTCATTACCAATACTTCACCAACTCAATAACTTAACTAGGAAATTACACAGCTAAGCTCCTCTCGGTCTCATAATTATATAAACCCATTAACTCTCAAGGGCTTTTGTAGACACCTCATTTTTACTTACTAGGTTTTTCTATTTTGGGCTAGGTTTACTACAAATCTAAAAAAATTGAAAAATATAAAAACATAAAAAAAAAATTGAAAAACACAAAAAAAAAAAATGAAAAGTTGAAAAATATAAAGTGTAAAACAAGTCCATGTTAAGTTAGATGGTCATTTAGAGTTAGGTTAGGCAATAGTTGAAAATACAAATGTAATTTAGTAAATTTAGAGTCTTTAAAATTTTTAGGCTTCATTACAAAACTATTTTTAAATTATTCAGTGAAATATTTGACTTCATAAAATGAAATTTTGTATAATTTAAAAAAAGAAAATATTTTAATTGGACTAATAAGACATTGGATTTATTAAATTCAAAAGTGGTGTGAAAAATACTAAATATGTATATTTTGGCCTATAAAAGAAGGCTAAAATCATTTTGGGTTGAGTTGGGCTTAGGTTGAAAGTTTAACTTAAACTTGGGTTTAGAAGAAATGAGTTGAATCTATTGTGTGCACATTATGTTGAGAAGAAAGCTCAAATGAGTTAGCTATACACATGGGCTTGGAAGCTTAGATGAGTAGATGGTTAAGGGTTCAAATCCCTCCATACATGGGCATCGATTTTTGATTTTGGGATTGCAATACACAGTTAATCTACCATCTTCGTCCATAATCACCAGCCACCATCAACAACCTAACTGCCTATTATCTTCATTGCATGACACATATCGATCTATAGTTGTATGCCATAGTATCCAACACATAGAACCTAATGAACCAAAAACGAGACCTAACTACTTTACCATCACGTACACAATCAACATCTGAACACCTAACAACCATCATCCATAGTAGAATCAACCTAACATCTGGTGCTTCACTTCTCTCTACACTACACATTTTCCCACAAACATACCACCAACCAAACCCAATTCGATAACCCACTAATACCCTAAGTATCCCATGCTCACACAATTTACATACCTACAATGCCTACACAGAACATTGACCCACTTCTACCCCTCTCTCAACTCGATATCGACACTCACACAACCAGTATGCCCTATACACATAGCCACTTCAACCTACACCGTGACCTAAACAACCGTCTACGAAAATCCTTCTCTCTTTATTGACCTCACTTACCTCCGAATAGAATCGAACCCACACTGTCGATAACATATACATGCATTGAGCTCTACTGCACCCTCTCTCTTTAAACCAAGCACCACCTACTCTCTTTCGACATCATTACCTTAGCAACTTAACACACCAACCTGACTACCCATTACTACGCATTCACAGGACTACCGTAATGACCTAAACTTGTACTACTTGGCCACCAATCATTGATTGCAACACCTTACAACACCTAGGCCGTTGTACCGACAATTACTACTACAGGTCACTCATGAAATCAAATGAATCCATCACAGAATCTTGAGGCATGATAGTTAAAGCTCCTATCATCAATCAATTACTCACAAGAATTAAGTTTCCCATTCAATTAGTCACTTAGAGACCACTACAAGAAAGTTGGTTTGCCATTGCATTCTTCTTCTTTAGTCAACCGGTAGACTCTCCTCTAACTTAATTCGAGTGCAATAAGCACCTGATCTAACCCGCAGGTTTAGTAACAAGACTTTATATTTCTCGTGTTAATAGCATCTACATATATTGCATATTCATCATAGAATACATCTTTTACACATATTGAATGGAGTTGCATTTTTAAATGAAATTACATATTCTTAGAAAATTATATTTTTAGATAAAAATGGCATTTTTATGATGAAATTGCTTCTTTTTAGTAAAATTGCACCCTTAAGGTTAATATCTTTTCTATGGTTAGCCATCTTTTCTATGATTTAGATAATTTTTTCTATAGTTATACATCTTTTCTATGATCTAGACATATTTTTCATAGTTAGGCATCTTTTTCATGATTTTAACATCTTTTCCATGATTTAGTTATTTTTTCCATGATTAAACATCTTTTCCACATTAATTGCATATTTCATGGAAAATTGCATTTAGGCACTTTAAGGTTTTTTTTTTCCTAAAAATTTTTATTACATGGAAAATTTTTTCTTTAAATAGAAATTTGAATTTGGTTTTTTTAGTTAGGGTTTTTCGAAATTATACAATAGGGTTTCTTTTTTAGGATCTTTCTTAATAAAAAATAACCTAGCTAAAAAATTAACCTAACCTGTTTCTATAAATAAAAATTGTTAACCCACTAAACCTTTTCTAAAAATAAGAACTACGGTTGGTTTGATCCTGATTAGCGAGTATGTAAGCACCTTCAAGGCAACCATAAAATTTGTAAAATATTTTATTTTCTTTTCATTTTTAGGGAAATTTTGGAATAAAAAATAAAAATTCATTTTTATGCATTTTCACATCCTTTGTATACTTTCTTATTTTTCTAAAAAATTATAAAAATAAAGGCGCATTAGTTGTTTTTTCTAATTTTTACATGGTTGCATGGTATTTATAGGTTAGCCCCTAAATTTAATGTTTCTAGTTAAATTTTTTGAAAAATTAATTTTTCAAAAAATTTATAGACTAGTGGCTAAATTAGAGTTTTCTCACCAAAAAACCTTACTTTGACTTTTTTACTAGTTTTACTTATTAGTGACTTCAAATTATTTTTTAAAATATATATTTTTAATTTAATGTTGAGTAATTTATACTAAGTAGGTTGTACTTAATATAGCTTAAATTAAGGAAAACCAAAATACGGCTCGACGTCGTTTCCTAGGACCAATCTCCTCTTGGTCACATAATTGCAAGAAAGCCAATTGAAAATTTCATTAATAAGCACCTCAAAGAATTCAAATGAAATATGAATATCAAAATCCCATCTAATTGCACATAGCCATATCAAAACTACAAAATTACATCATTTACAACTTTCACATTATCACAAACCACTAAAAGCTACTTAGGTACTCATAATATCAACAATGATAGTAAGGAGAAATGAAAATATAGTAGCAGCTTCCATTAGATAACAAGTAAACAAGATGAGAACAAATGAACAAGAGATTAAATGAAGAGAAGAGAATAAATGCTCATTACACTAACTTAAATGTGCATCAAAATCATAAAAACATTCACCAAATATCATAAACAAGACAATAGAATAGTAAAATAAATAGTAAACTCATGAAACCTAAGCTAAACAATACTAAAAACCTAATTATGGCTCACATTTCTAGCTGCAAATGCAAGTATATATAATTTCATGCAACCAATCGATTGATTGGTAGATACGTATCGACATTGGATTGCCTCCATATTTTATGAAATGCGGTGTTTAAGGGGATTAGGGTTTTAGACCAAAAACCTTAGCCTTAATTTCTTCTACCAATTGACTAATGTAGATGGTATCGATCAACTGGCATGAGAATCCACCCCAATACTTCCTATTCACTCGTTGTACTCTCCTTTTCTCAATCACCCAGGAGATCATTATACCTGTGATGCTTTAGGGCATACCGATCGGTCTGTAACCTTGTTACCAACCAATCGATCGATAGGCCAAATTCATTAGTGCCCTTCATTTTGGCCTCCTTGATCAAATGGTAGGGGCTACTAAGACCATGGTAGCCTTCGTACACTTGCATATAAGATATGAAATCAATCAAATTCATTTAGAATTAATCATTTTTCATTAATTTTTTATAATTTTACACAAGTTGATCCATTTTGCACACAAACTCTAATCTCATGTAAAATTTACAGGTTTTTGCTAAATTTATGCACAAATGTAAGCTTTAAAATTGGAAAAAAATTATGTATTTTGAACCATGATCACTACCCCCAACTTTTGAACATTGCTTGTCCTCAAGCAAGCGAGAAAAGATTAAATATTCTAGAAAATGATAGGATAAGCATGAACTTCCTTAATGTTCACATATACTTGATAGTATGGTATACCATTGAAAGCTCGAAGTTCGCATGTACTTAATATGGTGCAAAAATCTTTAGAAGTGATGTTGAAATTGTTTCAATTATGTTAAATCAAATGCTCACAAATTAAAGATCGTGTAGATAATCTAGGAATCAATGCCTAGAAAAGTTAACTTCCCACTTAGGTTAGGATTATGAAATTTGAAGTCAAGTCTAACATTCCAGACTAAGTGAGAGCTATTGGTGTTTAATTGGTCGGCTCGCATGTATACTTTTGATAGGAATTAGTTTACTGGGCCTTTAACATGTAGCTGAGCTTGAGGGCTAGAGAGAATGGCAAGGCAAATCTTCTTACTCCAACTAACTCCTACTAAAGTCGAGTATCTTCTTATTAATTAACTCTGCATGCTGAGTCATATGACTGCCCACTTCTTGAAGGTTTTATACCAAATTGTAGAATGCCGAGATGACAGCTAAACCATGCACTCTTACTCACTTATGTTCAAGTCGATCAATTGCTTGACATCATCCTTGCCAAGAAGCCTAGAGAGAGAGATTGGACTAATCTTCAGTTACCTTTACTTAGACAAGCAAATTGATTGTACTTCTTTGTCTGCATCCTCTAATGGCCTTACCAATGCACCTTCGCTACATGTATAGGATCATGTGTAGAATTTGTTACACTAATTATTGTTTTTCTTGAATATTCATTTTTACCCTTTATATTCTTATACATTACTTCTTTAGGAAATACCCTTTTTTATCTTTTCCCCTTTTAGGTAAGTTACCCTAGCTTATCGGGTATAAATACTCTTGTACTTGTAGCAAAAAATATTAGATTATCATCAATTGACTAAATATCCTTCCTCTCGTAAATACTGATTGTTTACTTTCATTTCACTCTTATCCTAACTCTTAAATAAAGCTAAGTAGCGAATAATCTCACTGGACCAATTCATACATCATATCAAGTTGTGCCACGAGTTCTCGGAAGTTTCATTAGTGCATCATATCTTTTGGTGTTATTCGTGGGTTTTGTTTACTTTTGATTCACTCTTTCGTGCATTCCCCATCACTCCTTTTTAAGCTTTTAGTAAGCTTGGACTCATCTAAAGATCAGCCTTATCTATTCTTAGTTACAGTTTGCATCAACTTCTCCCATATCGATCTCTTAAGTGTGCTAATGCCATGCAAACAAAGAGTAACCACTAAATCGTACCTTACTTTACCTCCTCAACTTTTGGAATAACTTTCATACTTTGCCCGTATTCTCTTTATGGATTTTTTTATTTTCCAATTTTTTTCCTTTTTCTATTTTTTGTCACTTTCTTTTTTGGAATACATTTTCTTTTATGATGGGATCATACTTTTGATATGTAATGACTTTTTTTCATCCCTTCATTTTTTTTCTTTTCAACTTTTCTTTTCTTTTCGTACATTCATTATGCATTGATTAGGGAATGTTTAGGTAAAATCTAGTAAGCACTTCAATTCACACAACATTAACAAACCACTCAATTCCTCAAAAGAATAGCATATATATAGAGGCCTAGTTCCAAAAATGCTAAAATCTAACACCTATCCAAAACATTTTCCTAACTCCAAACCTCTAAACCATGCCTAAATTGGGCATAACTAGACCAAGTAAAGATGCCATGAATTAATTACATAGTTTTGAAAAATGTTTGACTTATTTACCAGGGACTTCTTTCAAAATAAGGCCTTAATCACTTCTTCCTACTTTCTTTATGTAAACTTTATTGATGATAATACACTCAAAAATTGAGGCATAAAGAGTAAAGGAAAATGGATCTAACTTTTCAAAAATGAACTATCTTATAAGTGCATAGAAGGGATAACTTATCATGCATTCAATCAAGTCATTAAAGCTCATTTAGAATCACATAGCTTCAATGTTTATGTCTAACTCTCCTACCCCCAGCTTTAATTTAAATGTATATATCTCACAATTCAATACACATGCAATAAGAAGTAAAAGAGAAAGTTAGAACAAAACACCTCTAGTTTCTTAGTGTAATTTGAATCCTCAATTCCTTTTTAAGCTCATTAATAGTGTCTCTAGATTGCTAGATTCAACTTATCCTTTATTTATTCACAAGTGCTTACGTAACGTAAAAGAGAGATAACTAAAAAGACTTTGAAATGAAAAAGACTCAAACAATACTTAAATAAAAAGAAAAAAGAAAGAAAAAAATGGTAGGTTGAGTTACCTCCTGCCAAGCGCTTGTTTTCAAGCCTTCAACCTGGTTTTTTCGATACTAATTCACTGTAGGTCCTCTAAATAAGCAATCCTTTTCACTGCTTTGGTTCCTTTTGTCTCAAAGAAGGGCTTCAACATCTACCCATTTACTTTGAAAGTTTCTACTTCCTTTACTTTAATCTCGATTGCTCCCTGAGGTAATATTCTTGTTATTGTGTATGGCCCTGTCTACTTTGACTACAGTTTACGTGGAAGCAACCTTAATTAAGCATTATACAAGAGAACTTTCTATCCCACTTTGAAATCCTTGAAGAGTATCTTCTTATCATGCTACCTCTTTATCTTCTATTTATATATTCTAGCATTTTCAAAGCTTTATTCCTAAACTCTATTAGTTCATCTAACTATAGCATTTGATGATCTCTTGCTAGAATTTTGTCAAAGTTTAGGAATTTAACTGCCCAATATGCTTTATGCTCGATTTCAACAAAGAGGTGACAAGCTTTCCCATAAACCATTTGATAAGGGGGACATCCCTATGGGTTTTTGTAGGCTATTCTATTAGCCCAAAATGCATCATCCAACTCGAAAGCCTATCATTCTTGGAAGTGTTGATTGTTTTTTCTAAAATCTGCTTTAAGTCTCATCTTGATAGTTCAACTTGTCCACTTGTTTGAGGATGATATAGTCATGCCACCTTGTGTTTAACCCTATACTTAGCTAATAAATTATCAACTTGGTTGTTACAAAAATGTGTTCCCCCCATCATTGATTATAGCTTATGGCACCCCAAAACATATGAAGATGTTCTTCTTAAGAAACTTAAGGATGTTTTGAGAATTGTTAGTGGGTAAGGCATTTGCTTTTATGATAGTGAAAGATTTTGTTTCTCTTTTGCCTTAGGATTGTTCCTACTATAATATTATTTACATCACACATGAGTTCAAATGATATTGTCCAATCAAGAGCCACTATAATTGGTGCTATTACTAATTTCTCCTTCAATGTCTTAGATGCATTCTTACACTCAAGGTTGAAATCAAAAGGCACAACTTTTGCTAGTAAGGCACACAATGGTTTTGAGACCTTGGAAAAATCCTTTATAAATTGATGATAGAACCCAGCATGGCTGAGGAAGCTTCGAATGCCCTATACAATAGTAGATGGAGGCAACTTAGCGATTACTTACACCTTTGCTTTATCCACCTCTATTCCTTGATTGGAAATTTTATGTCCTCATGCAATTCCTTCTTGTACTATAAAATGTCATTTCTCCTAATTAAGCACAGAGGTAAGTTTCTTTACATTGTTGAAAGACTGAATTCTTAAGGCATTTCTAAAATGTTTCTCCATATATGGAAAAATCATCCATAAACACCTTAATCCCACGTTCAATCATATAAAAGAATATTGACATCATGTACTATTGAAAAGTTGTCAATGCAATGTAAAGCCCAAATGGCATTCCTCTAAATGCAAATGTCTTATATAGACATGTAAAAGTGATTTTCTTGATCCTCGAGTGTAATAGGGATTTGATTGTACCTTGAATACTCATCTAGAAAGCAATAGTACTTATGTCCTGCTAGTCGTTTAACCAGCTGATCTATGAATCGTAATCAGAAGTGATTTTTTTAGTAGTGTCATTTAGCTTATAATAGTCTACACAAACTCACCATCCTATCATAGTTTTAGTTAGAATTAATTCATTCTTCTCATTTCTCACTACAATCATCCCGCCTTTCTTTAGAACTACTTAGATAGAACTTACTCATTTACTATTCAAAATTTGGTAGATTATCCCTGCATCTAACAATTTCACCACTTCCTTTTTTACTGCTTCCTATACAATAGGATTGAGTCATCTCTATGGTTAAACAATAAGTTTGCATTTCGATTTAAGAAAGATCTTATGCATGAATAATGAAGGGCAAATGCTATGTATATCTGTTATGTTCTAACCAATAACCTCTTCATTCCCTTTCAGTGTCTCTAACAACATCTATTCTCTTTCTTTTGATAGATTAAAGGCCCTTGTCACTAGTAGGGTGTCTCTTTCTCTCAAAAAATGCATGCTTCAAGTCATCTGGTAACTGCTTCAATTCCAATTGAGGTGGGGTTTTAGTTAATGGTCAGGGTTTGTCCTTGTTAAGTTCAATGTCTAATGGCTCTACTGATTCTGACTATACACCAACTACCTTTTCAATCGTATCCCATTTGAAATGATCTTCTTCATCTATGTCACTGTTACTACCACTCCATTCAAAATCCTCTCTCCACTTGCCAAATATTACTTTTCCAGTATCCTCCTCTTATGGCTCTTCCATTGGATAGTCAATTAACTCCATAGCATGACAATTGTCAGCTCCTTCTAGTAAGTTTATTACTCAAGGAACCTTGATCGTAATCTCTTCGTCAAGTATAGTTAGTGTAAGCTTTCTCTCCTTAACATTAATCATTGCTTGTGTAGTGGCTAGAAAAAGGCCTTCCTATGATAAAAGGAACATCCTTATGAGCATCCATATCTAACATGACAAAGTCTACTGGGAAAACAAATTTTCCAATAGTCATTAGCACATCTTCAACTACTTCTCAAGGATAGTTTATGCTCTTATCTACTAATTGAAGAGTCATTATAGTTATCTTACAGTCCTCTAATTCAAGAAGCTTGAATATAGAGTATGGAATCAATTTAATGCTTAAGCCTGAGTCACATAATGCCGTACTTTCAAATGTCCTCCTATCATGTAAGGAATTATTAGGCTCCCAAGATCCTTTAACTTTCTTGGCCATACATCTGGCATTATGGCAAGTCATTCCTCAAAAAGCACCATTACTTCCTTTTCTGCCTGCTTTTTCTAAGTTAAGATTTCTTTCATTAATTTTGCATATGAAGGCATTTGCTTAAGAGCCTCAAAAAGGGGTACATTAATATGTAACTATTTAAATGTTTCTAAAAGTTTGGTAAATTACTGATCTAGTTTTCGTTGTTTCAACTTAGCTGGGAAGGGTATTAATGGGGTGTAGACTTGTGGTTTAAGTTCCTTTTCAAGGGGATAGTCACATCTTTGCTTCACCTTTTCTTCATCTACTCTCTCCTTCTCATTCCTAGTTGTAGGTTTACATTCCCATTTGAGACATGGTTGTTCAATTTCCATCCCACTCCTCAACTAGATTGCTTCAACTGTATTAGGTAATTGTTGCTCGCTTTATGTTACTATATCCTTTTCCTTAAGTGAGTGTAGTGCATCTATGAATTCCCTAAGCTTTTTTCTTAATTGTAAACTTTCTTTATCATGATCATGAAGAAATTCATTCAAGCACTTTCTAGTTTTATTGCTCTTTTCTAAGCTGCTCCTTGGAGATCCCTCTAGTAAATCATTAGACCTATCCATAGGTAAGCCTCCTTTAGTCCTATTTAAAGGTAACTTCGATGATTTTCCAAATGAATTCACTGGTGATTGCTTAGGTCATGTCTAAGGGTTCTATCTCAATGTCCTTACTTGCCCTGATCTAGTACAATTTATTTGTCATAAGCAAACTTACACTCAACACAGACCTCCATTGGTTGGACTCTTATATGTGAGCATAAATGACCTTGTTTTGGTTGTCAAGTTGTGCGGATAACTTTATTACTTACTCTTATAATCATTCGATATCTCCTTCAACTAACTCCCTGGTAATCTCTCTCATATGAGCATGAGCTCTTCAATTCCTATCATTATATGCTATTAATTCAAGTAAATCCCATGCATCATTCTTTGTTTTACTCGGTAAACTAACTCCAACAAGAGTATCTACTAGTAGTCCATCGTCATGACTAAGACAATTATAAAAGATCTGTAGTTGATGTCCCTTATAGATCCCATGGCAAGGGCATTATCGTAATAACCCTTTAAATCGTTTCCATGCTTTGCTCAAAGGTTCTTTCTCCTACTGTGTAAATGTTATTCTAAATAGAAGGGCTACAAATTTATTTGGTAGGAAAAAATATGCAAGGAAATGAGAAGCTATTTTTCCCAAGTATTTATACCTTGCCCTTTCAATCCATAGTACTAACTCCTTGCATTCCCTTTGAGAGAAAATGGAAACAATCATAATTTTAATGCATCCTCTGAAACTCCATGATATTTAGTTGTTGAGCACAATTAATGAAACTCTTAAATGTGCTCATTTGGGTCTTCATTTAAGTGTCCCTCAAACTACCTATACTGAATGAATCTAAGCAGTTGGGGATTAATTTTGAAGTTCCCAACTTAAATTTTAGGTGGGTTGAGGATTGGGGTTACATCTTAGATAGATGGGATTGAATAATCCCAAAGTGTTCTATTATCTCCTGATATGAGTTGCCATGGATGAATACATGGAACCTAGTATCACATGAAAATCAATAGATGGGTTTGGGCCATGAGATGGCTTAAAGAGTAAATGGAAGTTGATGGTTTAGTAAATCCGTGAGCTATCTAGCTGGATATGATGCACTAATAAGATCCAACATGGCCTAAGACTTATCGGATGTGACGTATCGGTCTGAATGATGGGGTTACCCACTACAATCCTTGTTAAAGGGATAAATAAGAGCTAGTAAAGATAGCTTTCTAAGAGAAAAGACTCAAGGGTTTTTCATTAATGTTCAAAAGTCTTCCTTAAACCCTAAACAAGGGTTCTATTTATATAAGGTAATAAAGTTGTAAATAAATAAAATGACTAAGAATGCCCTAGTGGCATTTCTGTAATTATAAGACAGATATGAGGCTAATTATAGGTAAAATACAAGAAATAGAAAACCCAAATAACATAAGTAAAATAGATAACTAAGTGAGATCTTTGAGTGAGGGCTAATGACTGGATTCCAAAGAGCTATTGGAGACTTAGAGCTGTAATTTGGGCAAACCTAATTTTGGATGGCCTGTCTTGTCTAGGGTTGACCTGATATGTCCGTAGCCAAGCTGACTTAACCAAGGTCGACCTCACATGGCTAGATTAACTTGATATGGCAGTAGCCAACCTAACATGACGGTGGCCAACCTTGAATGGTTGGGCCAATCTGGCATGGACGTAGCCGACCTGTTTAATATGACCCGATGCGGTCGAGCTGATATGGGATAGTCGAGTAGTTTCGTCATGATAGAGCAAACCTTAGCCAAACAAACTCCGTCAAGCAAATCAACCTTAGTAAGGTAGGGTGAATGGGCAGGATAGGATAGTCCTGTATAGTTGATCTAAGTAGACCCGACATAATAGGATAGGGCCGACCATAGTAAGGCAGAATGGATCAAGTATAGCAAAGAAGACCTGGCAAAGCAAGGCATAAATAGTAGGCCAAGACAAGACTTGCAGAGCAAATTGGGTCTTCCAATATTGCCATAGTTCATAGATAGGTCTATGGGAGGGCTCAGTTAAGGTAGGGTAGGGCATACTCAGCATAACAAGGTAGGCCCAACAGAGCACGGTAGGTCGTCTAACATCGACATAGCTTTTAAATAGGTCACCTACTCGTGCAAAGCTCACGAACAAGCCTCCTATATGGTCCGAAACCTGACATGGCATCGGGTCGGTACCTGGAATCCTATCATCTCCCATATCTACACACCTAGTGTCTACTTCTTCCTAATCCAATCGAACTGCCAAACTACAACTTACAATTTCAATGCAAGAAAATAAGCATAACTCTTTCTATCTCAACACAAAATGGCTAGGGACAAATTCAACACTTTTTTAACAAATTCAATAGCAAAGTTTCAAACTTTATCCATAATCAACTCAAATTAACAACAAACTAACAAAATTAACTTAATTGAACAAGAAAATAGATAAAGATCAAAACTTTAATGAAGAAACTACTCAAAATCAATGGAAATAAAACTAAACTATGAACTACACTAAAGCCTAGTCTCAGAGTCCTCGATTTATCTGATGCCAACATAATTTCCTTTTCCCCGACTATGGTGCCAAAATTGACTATATGATACGAGACACTGATAAAAAATGATAAATTTCAGGACACTTTATAAATGAAAATTTTCAAAATAGTGTCATCTTAATCGACTAGTATGCTGAATCGTTAGCAGTAATAATGCTGGTGAATATTCACTAGGTCAAATTCCTTAAGTGACTTAGTTAAGTACAAGGTTTTAACCTATTACTCTAATATAGGTGAATCGAAAGGAGCATTTGGAACTTCAATAGAAATTAAAACATAAGCAAAAAGCAATAATTAACACGAATAGTAAAGATTTAGGCTTATGACATATTTATGAAGTAGTGGTGAGGGTATCCCATTAAGATATCAAGGATGGTTTTAAACTAGGTTTTGACGGAATTTACTTGAGCTCGATCTCGAATAAGGCACCTCACTTAACTATGTTGTGGAAAATCTCTTCTTGGTCTCATTTCCTTACATAATAAGCTAAATACACAATTCTTGTCACAAATTAAGTAATCTAGTTCTAAAGACTAAGGGTTCAATCTCCTCTCAGTCTTATAACCTATCCTAATTTACTGGAAACACATAATGTAATGTGAATTCAATAGGAACTCCTGATCTCATCTTGATTTCATAGTTGTAAGAGCGCATTATCGATACTTTACTGACTCAATGACTCAATTAAGGAATTATACAACTAATCTCCTCTTGATCTCATAATTATGCATACCCATTAACTCTCAAGAGCACTTCCTATGACTAGTTTCCTCTCGGTCTGATAATTGCAAGAAAACACATTGAAAATTTCATTAATAAGCACCTTAAAGAGTTTAAATGAAATATTAATAATCAAAATACTCATACCCATATCAAAACCACAAAGTTACCATCTACAACTTCCACATTATCACAAACCCACTAAAAACTACTTAGCCATGCATAATATCAATAATGATAGCAAGAAGAAGTGAAAATATAGCAGCAACTTCCATAATAAAACAAGTAAATAAGATAGGAACAAACAAACAAGAGATTAAATGAAGAAAAGAGAGTAAATGCTTAGTAAACTAACTTAAATGTGCATCAAAATTATAAAAACATTCACCAAATATCATAAACAAGGCAATAGAAAAGTAAAATAAACAGTGAGTTTGCAAATTTAAGCTAAACAATACTAAAAACCTAATTACAGCTTGCATTTCTAGCTGCAAATGCTAGTATATATAATTTTAGGCTACTAATTGATCGATGTGAAGGTCTATTGATTGATTGGTAAATACGTATCAGCATTGGATCTCCCTTGTGTTTTATGAAATGTGGCTTTTAGGGGGATTAGGGTTTTAGATGAAAAACCTTAACTTTAATTTCTTCTACCAATTGATCGGTGCAAATGATACTGATTGATCAACATGAGTGAAACCACCCCTACACTTTCTATTCACTCGCTATCTTATCCTCCACTTGATCGACTAAGAGATTGTTGTACCCCTGATGCTTCAAGGCATACATATCAGCTGGTAGCAAGGCTATTGATCGATTGGTAAGCTAAATTCACTATCGCCTTTCATTTTGGCCTCCTTAATTGAATGGTGGGGGCTACGAAGACCATGGTAACCCTCTTGCACTTGCGTGTAGGATATAAAATCAATTAAATTCATTTAGAATTAATCTTTTTTTCATGCATTTTTAACAATTTTACACAAGTTGATCCATTTTGTGCATAAACTCTAATCTCATTTAAAATTTATAAGTTTTTACTAAATTTATGCACAAATGCGGGTTTTAAAGTTAGGAAAAATTGTATATTTTGAACCATGATCAATTCTCTCCTCCCAATTCAGCAAATCTGTAGAGGCTAACTTAGGTTACTTGTCTACTGCATAATTTTCTATCCTGGAAATCTTCATCAATTGCCAGGTCTCAAAATCTAATTCGAGCTCCTTAACTAAGTGTAGATATTTGATCATGTTCTCAACCTTAGCCATGCTGTCTCCCTTAACTTGATTAACAACTAATTAGGAGTTAGAGTAAATGTCCAAACGCTTAGCTTTGACCCCATTAACCAACTTCATTCTTGCCAACAGTACCTCATATATAGATTCATTATTGTTGGCTGGGAATCCGAACTTCAAAGCATAAGAAATTTGAGCTCCCATCAGGCCTGTTAAGATTAGGCTTGCCCTACTCCCTTCTTATGTAGATGATCCATCAATATACAGCTTCTAGGTTGGCACCTCATTATTCATGATAAGTCTCTTAATCCTAGCAAACTATACTACAAAATTCGCCAAAATTTGAGCTTTGTAGGCCTCTCTAGTTCAGTATTGAATCCCTATGGCATTAAGCTCCAAAGTGTACTTTACCATTCAACTCGAGGCATCAAGCTTCTGTAGAGCTTACTTTAGGGGTTGATCAATTAAAACTACAACATGGTAAGCCTTGAATAAGGTTAGAGTTTCTTAGCTACCACAACAATGGCTAAGATAAACTTCTCCAACTTAGTATATCATAACTCCAAACCTTACAGAACATGACTTACATAATAGACTGGCTTATGTATTCATCCCATTGCTCGTACAAGTACAGATGAAAGAGCTTGGTCACTCGCAGACAAATACAACTAAAGAGTTTCACTATCAACTGGCTTTAACAAGATCAGCAATGTGGTTAAGAACTCTTTTAAGGCCTTAAAAGATTGCTTACATTTTGTAGTCTATCGAAATTCAAAAGGATTTCTTAGAACATGAAAAGATTCTACACACCTCTCTATGCTTTTAGAAACAAATATGTTTAATGCTGCCACTTAGTCGGTCAACTTTTGGACTTCTTTAGTGGACTTCGATGATTCCATATCCAGCACGACCTAAATTTTTTTCAAGATTAGCCTTAATTCCTCTTTGTGTCAACATAAAGCCCAAGAACTTTCCCGAAGAGGCCTCGAACTTACACTTCTGGGGGTTTAACTTCATATTGTATCATCAAAGTGCATCAAAGGTCTCTTGGAGGTCAATAAGGTGTTCTTCATTAGTCTTGCTCTTTACAATCATATCATCCACATAAACCTCAATGTTTCTATGTATTTGAGGTTTAAACAACTTTGTGACCTACCTTTGATATGTGGCACCCGCATTTTTTCAAACCAAATGGCATAACTTTGTAACAATAGGTACCAAAATTGGTGATGAAAGATATATGTACTTGATTGGAAAGTGTGTATTTTTACACACTTATTCTCTTTTAAATCTTATGATTTTGTGTAACTTATAATTCTTTTATTGTTTTATTAACGAAATAATGATAATAATAAGTTACACATGAGTTGAGCAATATAATAAAATGGTAAAAAGATGATTTTAAATTTGGGCTTAAATGGTTTTTATTACGTAGATCTGTTTTTATTCAAATGGTAAATCATTTTAATGTTTTTATTTTTGTACTTTTGATAAGGAAAAATGGCATAATAAAAAAATGTACACACAATTTATCATGAGTACAAAATGAAGCAGATGTTCAGACTGAGTCCATTTTCCATTCACAATCTCTACGTCTAGAACTTAAGCTTGAAAGATTGAATAATTCTCTCCAATTGACTTCATGTGGGACCTACTAACAATTTAATAGTAATCTTCACAAGTGCACTATATAAAACACTTAACAGTAAGCTTCACAAGTGTACTCAAAAGCATCAACATGAACAAATCTACCACAAGTCACTATGGGCACCACTTTCAAACGATACGATCATATCTCGAGTAATCCAACAAGAAATCCATGTTATTTTACTTAAAGGATAGGCAAAACAAGTCTAGATACATGAAATTTGCTTTAAACAACAAAAGCCCTAATTTTCTTCTACTCAATCATACATGCATAAGACATTCTCAAAACATGAGAATGAAACACCATAAAGAAGAAGAAGAATGTATTTGAGAAGAAAATTACCTAGATATTCTTGAAGTTGGTGATAACAAGTTGCATGTGTGTGGTATCTGAGAGGAAGAGAGAAGTAAAGAATGCTTATGTGTGTGTCGAGTGTAATGGGAGAAAGAGAGTATGTGTTTGTGTTTTTATTTGTAACAAAAACCTATGTGTATATGTTTATGTTGGCTGGATGGACAAGGATGGGGAAATGATTGTATCCCCAACCTATGGAACTTACTGACCATGGGGGTATTTCATGCATAACTTGATGGAATACGAGTGGGAACATGATTATGTCCCTTGCTAGTGTAACTTACTAACCATTTTGGGGGGTATTTTGTGCCTGATTGAATACGGCCTAGTGAGCCCCATCTCCTCTTTTATTATTATTATTTTTTTTTATAACAACCTATTGCTAAAACATTCATAATGACCAAAATTAAAGTTCAATCAAAATTAAAATAAAATAAAATAAATAGGGTTAGACAAAATAAAATAAAAGAAATAAAGTGTGATAAAATAAAGTTAGATAAAACAAAAATAAAAGAAAAGCTAGACCTGGGTTATCTCCTAAAAAGCTTTATAGTTAACGCTAATAACTCAGTGAGATAAGTTTTTTTGCTTATGATTTTTCTGTCAGATGGAGATAAAACTCCTCTCGTCCATCATTTACAAAATTTCCACCTAAGTATAACTTTAATCATTGTCCATTTACTTTGAAGATTCCCTTTTCCAGGTGTGTAACTTCAACAATCCCATATAGGAAAACTTATGGGATTATGAATGGTCTATATCACCTAGATTTCAGATTTCTTAAGAATAACTACAGGCGTGAGTTATATGAGAGGATACGATCCCCTTCTTTAAATTGTCAACCTGGCTTGATTTTCTGATCATGTTACCTTTTGGTCCTTTCCTTGTATAGCCTTAAGTTCTCATATTCCATGGCTCACCACTCCTCAAGCTCTTTCAATTGATGCTTTTGGTAAGTATTTGCACACTTAAAATCAAGATTAGCATTTTTAATAGCCCAATAAGCCATATGTTTGATCCCTATTGGTAAGTGATAAGCCTTCTGATGCATAAGTCTGGAAGGTATGGTTCCTATTGGTATTTTGCAAGTGATTCTATGTGCCCATAGAGCATTATCCAACTTTATCGACCAATTCTTTCTATGGTGCTCTATGGTTTTCTCTAAAACTTGCTTAAGGTCCCCATTAGTAACTTCTGCTTGACCCCTAGTTTGGGGGTGGTAAGTGGTAGTTATCTTATATGTGACATCATAACGTATCAACACTTACTCATGTTGAGCATTACAAAAGTATGTTCCTTTGTCACTTATAATTGCCCTAAGGGCACCAAAATGAGAAAATAAGCCTTCAAAAAATTTCTTTGCTATCTTAGTATCATTAGTGGGTAAGGCTTTAGCCTTAACCCATTCAGAGATGTAGTTAATGTCCATTAGGATGTATTTATTTTGATGAAAATTCAAAAAAGGGCCCATAAAGTTGATCCCCCATACATCAAACACCTCACACTCTAAGATGGGGTTTTGTAGCATCTTATCGATTCGAGATATGTTTCCTTCTTGTTCCCAATCATCACAAAACTCAACATATTTTTAGGCATCTTTAAATAGTGTGGGCCAATAAAATCTAGCTTTTAAGACCTTATGAGTGGTCCAATTAGCATTATGGTGCCCTCTTATGGGCCCTGAGTGACGGTGGCTTAGAATTTGCTATTCTTTAAGGTGTGGTACACACCTTCTAATAACATGATTTACAAATACTTTAAACAAGTAAGGATCTTACCAAAAATAATGTTTCACATTAGAGAAGAATTTCTTCTTCTATTGATGTGATTAGGTACAATTTTAGTAGCTAAGAAATTTCCAATATTTGCAAACTAAGGGATTTCCAAATCACTTACCTATTAGATGGCATAGTACTCAAGAAACTCGTCATTGACCTCATTCTCATTGAGCATCTCTAAGTTTAGATTTTCCAATTGAGATAGGTGATTTGCTGCTAAGTTCATAGTGCCCTTCTTATCTCTAATCTCTACAACAAGCTCTTGTAGCAATAAAGCCTACCTAATCAATCTTAGTTTTATGTTCGCTTTTGCTAACAAGTACACAAGAGTAGAGTGATCTATATAAACAATCACTTTAGATTAATCAAATACAAATGGAACTTATCAAAGGCAAAGAAAACTACTAACAATTCTTTTTCTATGGTGGTGTAGTTTTCCTAAGTATTTACAAGAGTTTTGTTAGCATAGTAAATTGAATGAAAGTGCTTATCTTATCTTTGCCCTAACATTGCTCCTACCCATAGTTACTCACATCGCACATAATCTTAAAGGGTGGTGTCCAATCGAGTGCTACCATTATTGGAGCATTGATGAGTTTCACTTTAAGGAGATTAAAAGTCACCAAGCATTCTTGAGAGAAAACATAAGGTACATCTTTCTCTAATAACCTAGTCAAGCATCAAACAATTTTTGAGAAGTTCTTGATGAATCGCTTATAAAACCCAACATGTCCCAAGAAGCTTCTTATGGCTTTAACCAAAGTTAGAAGTGGGAGCCTTGCAATAGCATCCACTTTAGCAGATCCACCTCAATTCCTTTACATGAGACCTTATGCCCCAATACAATACCTTCTTGTACCATGAAGTGACACTTCTTGTAATTGAATACAAGATTAGTGTCTTTGCACTTGACTAATACTCTATCCAAATTATTTAAGCAACAGTTACAAAAGCCCTCAAAACCCCAAAAATCATCCATAATACCTCCATTATGTCCTTAATTAAATCCTCAAAGATGGTTATCATGTATCGTTGGAATATAGCAAGCACATTACAAAGAATAAAAGGCATTCTTCTATAAGCAAAGGTGCTATAAGGGTAAGTAAAAGTGGTCTTCTCTTAGTATTTGGAAAAAGCCAAATAAACCATCCAAAAACAATAAAACATATGCCCAACTAAACATTCTAACATTTGATCAATAAAAGGTAAGGAAAGTGGTCCTTACATGTAGCATCATTCAACTTCCTGTAATTAATACATATATGCCATCATGTTATAGTTCTCGTTAGGATCAATTCGTTCTTTTCATTAGGAACCACTGTCATCCCCCCTTTTTTCTAGGACTACTTGCACTGAACTCTCCCATGAGCTATAAGAGATAGAGTATATCATACTTACATCAAAGAGTATATCTACCTCTTTCATGTTCAGATTTAGGCTTCTCTAGGGATGTACTACTGGCTTGTAGTTATCTTCCATCAAAATCATATGAGTATAGAAGGAGGGACTAATAACTCTTATGTCAAGGATTTTTCAAGCAATGGCTCTCTTATGCTACTTAAGGACTTTCAACAACTTTTCTTTCTACTCCTCTTTCAAATTGGAAGTAATAATCACCAAAAACTTTGAATCCTTCTCTAAGAAGGCGTATTCCAAGTAGTCGAGCAATTGCTTCAATTCTAATACCGGTAGCTCCTCAATAAAAGATTTTAACTGTGCTTCCTTCATCTTTTCATTCTCTACGAACCCCTTCTCAATAATAGTGAGTTTATTAACGTCTAATTAGGCTTTGACTTTAGCTTAAATGGTGTTTTCTAAAATCTCTTCTTCCCCCCTTTGTAAGCATCTCTTTAGGTAATACTTGAAAAGAACTTCCTATGTACAACTTGAAATGAAAGCATCAGTAAAGTCAAGGCAATAGCAAGTGTTATCTCGATCCATAGATTTTTTCATAGCCTTAGAAATTTTGAAAATAATCGCTTCATCTCCTACTCTTAGAATGAGCCTAACATCGCTTACATTAATGATAGCCTTACCAGTGGTTAGAAAGAGTCTACCTAGGATAAGGGGCACTTCAAAATCTTCATCTATATCTAATATCATAAAATCAACATGAAATAAATTTACCCACTTAAACCAATACATCCTCAATAATACTTATAGGATATGTCACAAACCTATCAGCTAATTGCAAGCTCATATGTATGAATTTCTATTACCCTAGTCCTAACTTCTTGAAAAATTTATAAGGTATCAAATTAATACTAGTACCCAAATCGATTAAAGCCTTATTAGCTAACAAGTTACCAATTTGATAAGGAATAGTAAAACTCCCTAGGTTTTTTAGTTTTTTGGGCAACTTATTTTGCATGATCACTGAATATTCTTCACTCCATGCAACCATTGAAAGCTCCTATAGCTTCCTCTTATTAGACAACAAATCTTTCAAAAACTTAGCATACTTCAACCTTTGTGACAAGGCATCAACAGGAGGTAAGCTAATATGCAATTGTTTAAAGAGATCGAGGAACTTACCAAATTGTTGGTCATTCAGATTTTAATTAAGCCCTTGGGGATATAAGATGGGTGGTTAGTACTATTTCACCTTAGATGGCTCTGTTACCTCCTTAGCTTTTGCCTTCTCATTTCTCTTGTTACTCTTCCCTCCATCCTTTCTCTTAGCTTGTAACTCCTTCCCACTTTTGAGTGTCACTACCTTAACATGTTCTTTCGGATTGGTCTTCATGTTCTTCGGTAGTGTCCCTTGTTGCCTTTTAGAAATTAGCTTTGTAAGCAAACCTATTTGATTCTCTAGATTGCGATTAGAAACCCCCTGAGTCCTTGGTGATGATTCAATGTTGGATAACCAAGCCTTATTTCCTTAAATAAATTAGTTCAAAAGTTCTTCCAAATCAGACTTCTTCTCTAGAGGCAAGGGAGGTGATAGTAATCTTTGAAATCTAGGTGGATGAAAAGTTGGTTTTTTGCTAGCCTTCGTTCTGCTTTCCCCATGAAAAGTTAGGGTGATATCTCCACCCAAAATTGTAAGTGTTACTATAGGGGTTGTTCTGTTACTTAGGTGGATTTCCTAAATAATCCACCTACTCTACTTGTTTTTGTGCTCCATAGCCCTACATGCCAAAATCACTTACCATCGATTGTAATTTTTAAGCGCCAACTGAGAGTGAATTAATCTTCTTTCTTAGTAAATCTACCTTGGCTGCTAAAGTGGTTATCGTATCCATATTATAAATTCCTGTAGCCTTTTATCTAACTTTAGTATCTTCCTACTGGTAGTTATTCATCACCATTTCTTCAATTAAGTTTTGTACTTGCTCAAGCATCTTTGTGTTCAAAGTGCCTCCAATAGCTACATTAATCATTTATCTTATGGATAGGTTAAGACCATTGTAAAATCTTTGGATTTGCATCCAAAATAGGTAGCCATGAAGTAAGCACCTCTTAAGTAGGTCCTTAAATCTCCTTGTATTGTATAAGGTCTTAGCTTCCAATTGGGTAAAACAAGAAATATCATTCCAAAGCTTAGCATTCTTTGCAGGTATAAAATATTTTTCTAAGAATTTCTTTGCTAATCCAACCTAGGTTGTTATTGAATTTTGTGGTAGAGAACTCAACTACTACTTTACTTTACCCTTTAAGGAAAAAGGAAATAACCACGATTGTATAGCATCATCCGTAGCCTTGTTGATTTTAAACATACCACAAATCTCTAAAAAACTAGAGATGCGAGCATTATAATCTTTATCCTAGAGGCCATCAAATTGAACAAATTGGGACAAATTGCTGCATCATTTGTATGATGTTGGGTGCAAAATGAAAGTTGTTAATAGCAACAGTTGGTACTAGAGTTAGCCTTAGTAAGTATAGGCCTTAAATAGTCGAACATGGTCTAGGGTGCATTGTCATCATTTTTGGCCATAGGATCAGGTTCTTGTGGTAAATTTTCTTGATTAATAAATTGATCCTCCAACTCTTTACCCTCTTCCTTAATCTCAATAGATAACTTGTCATTTATGGTAGCCACCATTTGATTAGCACATAACGTCAAATCCTGAACGATAGTTCTTTAAATTCTAGTATCAAGTCTTCCAAATTGCTTCGAATCATGTGCTACTAGGAAAAGAAATGTAAAATTAATTATAGCTCAAAACAATGCAAGGAAAGGAAAAAAAAAAAGAAAATAAAGGGATGGTTAGAGTAATAAAGCAACGAGCATTCTTAACATCAACATCCCTAACAATGGTGTCAAAAACTTAATATGAGGCAAACGCACCAATCAAATTCAAATATAATAAATGTGAGTTCGAGTTGATCCTTAGCAACTATGAATACTAATACTAATCTTAACTCCATTATTTAACCGAAAAATAGTGATGAATATAACTAAGTTAAAGAGAATGAAAATTAACTAATTAAACTAATTGCAAGACTCAATCAATAATTAGAAAGTAATAAATTTAAGAACTAATTCAAGAAAGCAAATAACGTATCTAAGACTTGTTTCCTCTAGAGTTTCATCGTGTGACCTTATAAAATTTATTCAATTTTGTCTCTAGTTTCCTTAATCAGGAGAATTCGTAATTAAAGCTAATATCTTTTTCAAGCATATTAATTATAATCCCAAAACACCTACTGAAATCTCTTTACTGATAGCATATTCTAAGATCACATTAATAGATAATTAATTCCCATAAAAAGATAACAAATTTCCAGAAGAATTATGCACTTTATCTCTAAGTGTACGTGAAATTCCTTTCAATTATGTCAAGATCTAATTATGCAAGAGATTTCTCAATCTTCATACATAACATTAATTATTGATACCTTAGAAATATCAATTAAAAATTAAAAAAAAAAACACATAATTGAATAAAAAAACTAAAAACTTTATTGCGATTTAATAATCAATTCAATAGTTGTATGGAAACCCTAGGTTCCATAATCCTAGATATAAGAATTTAAGCTATCATAATAATATAAAAAGAAAATTGCAACAAAAACCATGTAAAATACATTAACCCCCCTTTGATTGTGTCGAATCTCCCCAATCTTGAAGTTTTGATCCTGCTTCCACTTGATTCTCTTTCTCCCTTTCCAATCTCTTCTTTTTTATGTCAAAAAGTCCCCTTGAAAATCTTCACATAATCTTTTATATTGGAAAGAGAAAGTGCAGTAGGTGGCATTTAACATGACCCGGGTCATGGTCATGTGCCATAGGTCATGTAACTTTCTATTTCTTGGGTGTAAAATTTGTTCTTGGTTAGACACAACCTGGGATACAATTGTATCCCTAAGTCATGTAACTTTCTGTGCAAAATTGGGTCTTTTTTTCTCCTAGTCAGACATGACCTAGGATACATTTGTGTTCCCTGGTCATGTAACTTTATGTTCTTAGCCTTATTTTCTCCTTAAAATGAGCTTCCTGGTTAGACATGATCATGTCAACAAATTATGTCCCACTTCATAACTTCTTTACTTGAGCTCCGAATGAAGTGAAACTTGATTCTTTTTCTTCATTTTCAATTTGAGGATGTGTTTGAACCTTGAAATGAAAAAATTTATTCAATTAAGTACCAATTTCTTTTTAAAATAAGCTAAACTTATAAGGGAAATTCTATGAAATCACTATGATAAATGTATCCAAATTAAGACTCATCATTTGCCATTCTTTCACTTTCTTATTGTTTACTCTCATTTCTTCAAGATTTCTCTTGTTTCCCTTCGAAAACTACATAACTTCACTTTTGCTACAATGAAAGACTTAAATAAACAACATGACTTTGAATCTACTCAAAGTGTAGATTGTGAGATGAAGGCAACTCCTCCTTTGATGACAATGGCATTGACCAACTTCGTAGCAGCATCAAGTGGTGGCTTGAGTAGACCTATTGAATATAGACGCAAGCAAGCAATGGTGAGATGTCTTCCTCATGACATCTACCCAAATCATGGTCTTAACCAAGAAGAAGCAATATTGATCTTCATAAAGGTAGAGTACATCAAGGCTATTCCTTACTATCAAATGAGCTCTATGACAATGGTGGAAGTGAGTCATTGTTAAACCCATAACTTTAATCCTATGCCATAAGGATGGCATGTAGACATGGCTAACAAAGAAGACCAAGTTGCATTAATTAACACAAATGCTAATTACATATGGTTGGAGCATTTTTGCCTTGGAGGATTGCATGTTCCATTCCTTAAGTTTCGACAAGAGTTCTTCAACTACCACCATCTTTACCCGATGCAACTTATCCCAAGTAGCATTCATCAACTCATGGCTTTTGAATATCTTTGTACCTAGCTCGTAGTATGGGTTACCTTGGCCTTACGCCATTATTTCTTTGATGTTAATTGATCTTTCAATGGTTGGTATTACTTATCTAGGTGTTGGATTAAGAAGATCATAGAAGGTTTGGAGTCTTATATGCACGAGTGGAGGGAAAAGTTTATGTTCATCATGACTAATCATGAACCAGACTTCTAGACTAAATGGGTGGCCTCCATAGAGACTAAAGACATCAAGTCTTAGAAGCCGATGACAATATAGTTGTTGAGATATTTACAAATGCCTTTTCTGTCGAGGTGGTGTGGCGTGGAACAACAAGACTATAATGGATCAGTATCTTCACGATGAGTTGATCCTTTCTTATGATGATGATGATGATGAGGCAGAGGATAGTGACAAACGTTAGGAGAAATGAGACACTTCAAGCTACTACTCTTACTCAGTATGACATGGCCTTTTTATAAGGCAACGTTATTTTGCTTTGTCTAAGCTTCATTTATTTTGGAGGTTTCAAGTTTTAGAATGGCAATGCAACCATAATTACCACCTAAGTTATTGCCTAAGCTACCGAATGTGAGTGAGTAAAGGCTAAAAGGGTTATAAAGAGAAGGGTAGACAAAAAGGCTGCCAAGGATAAAGGCTCTATTATTACCAAAAAGAGGAAAAGGTCTCGATCTCCTCACAATCTCTTTTATGATACCAAGCGAAGAATTGCAAAGGATGAGTCTTAGGTTAGCCATAAGAAAATTGAAACTTATGGCTTAAGACGAAGCAACATGGCCCTAAAGCAGAAATAAGAGCTCATTTAAGGATAATAGGATCAGCACTCTGAGGGTTCAAATGGGTCTTGCCATAAGTAACAAGCGAGCGTCACTTACCTCCATTAGACAATCAAATCATAGCATACTTGGTAAACGAAGCCTATGTTTCACAATTATTTAAGTCTATGCCATAGGACTAACCAATCTTTGTTGTTGATGACCAATCTACTCTAATCCCCATTGTGCTCCCATAAATTGTCCTTTTAGGGCATAACCATGTGTGCTATCCTCAATAGTTAGTATGCTTAAACGACATGAGTTAAGGCCTTAGTAAGTTGAGAAGAGAATTGTTAATGGGCTCTTTATTGCCTAAAGATTAAGATCTCCTTAACCAAAACTTCGCCCGAATGTTGAACGGTCAAGTTAAGTTGATGACTTACACCAAGATACAAGAGGTAAGTGTCACGCCCCGAACAAGAAGAGTCATAACAGTCCTGCCGTTTAAACTAATCTAAGATAGAAGCTGACCTCACAGCTGCTATCGTAGACGCAGTTTACACAAGGCGCACAACTCAACCAGCTTGAAACGTCTGTTCTGACATCTGTTAATATCCAAACCTGTGGTAGAGCTTTAACAAAATACTTGTTCTATACAATCTGTAGTTTAGTACTACAACAGTAATTATACAACATTTCACGTCCAAGGGTAAGGATTACAATCAGAGTCTTTTAAAAACCACAGGTTATACGATTTATATACAATAAGTTAGAAAACTAGTGGGCTCCCAGGGAATTCCCATTTAGTTTTCTTCAAAACTTAAAGACAAAGCAAAAGCTCAGGTTCAGTTAAATTCCTCGTTCCTCACTTTCCCACACAGCAGCACACTAACCTGAGAACGTTGGTACCGGAACAT